>JAYMFT010409427.1:0-18350 GCA_038088735.1 Panulirus argus | reverse complement strand
CTTCTGTTTCCCTTTTTAGAAATTGAAAATACAAGAAGGGGAGGGTTTCCAGCCCCCCACTCCCGCCCCTTTTAGTCACCTTCTACGACATGGAGGGAATACGGGGGAAGTATTCTTACACCCCTACTTAATGTTCCTGTCAAATGTTTCAACCTACTATTTCTACCTACTGCTCCCACCTAATGTTCCTACCCACTACTTCTACATGATGTTTCTACCAAATGTTCCAGCCAAATGTTTTAACTACTACCTCTATCTATTGCACCTACTATTTTGACAAAAGACAGGGTAGTGCAAAGCACTCATCAGAGAAAATTCTAGAGTTACGAAGAATGAGTCGTGTGAGTTAAGTGTTGTGAAGTGTTATGTGCAACAAAGAGAGATTCTGTTTGGGGAGAGAATGCCAGCAGTCCACCTGTGGATATGGGAAAAAGAAAAGACAGCTACCTTAGTCAGAGCAGTGCAACTTGACAACCACTGAAGTGCTGGCTAACTATACAACCATCACTAACCCTCCCAATACATAGGCGGGTAGTGCCAGTAACTACTACCTACCCCAACACTGCAGTCATCAGTTAAAAACAACTGCCTAACCTTGCAGGCACCCACAACCCAACAGACTGCATAACTATCCTTCTCTCCAAGACCCTTGCATTTTACTTACATCACCACCCTATCCATACACAAATTTAACAGCAACAGATGCATCACACAACCTTGCTGTAAACCAACCTTCACATGGAATCACTCACCCTGCCTACTTGCAGAGGCCCTAAAGGAAAAGAAATAGGAAAGCAAAGCAAAGGTCGAGAGATTTGGGAATAATTATCAATGAAAAATCTGAATTCAAGGAACATATTGAAGAGGAAGTGCTTTAAAGTCAAATGATACTGAGAACATCTTTAACAAAAGACAGACACTTAATGATGAAAATGATCAATATATAAATAATAAGTAAACTTGGCTACTACTCTGTTGTATAGTCACCAGTAAAAACAGACTGAATCAAACAAGATAGAGAGAATATAGAAACATTTCATAAATATGATAAATGGAATGGAGCATATGAATTACCATGAACAACTAAAGGAACTACAGATCTAAAGTCTTGAATCTTGAGGGGAAAGATATATGATAATATAAGTTTGGCAATAAACAGAGGAAATAAAGACCTATGGTCTGAACCTGAAAGCAACCAGAAAAAGATGATACAGAGTCCTCAGGTCAAGAGTGATTCCTGTAAACATACCAAAAATGCTATAAGACAATTATAAATGAATGCCCAGCAAAGAAGCTGGAATGATTATCTAATGAGATACTGGGTGATCTAAGAAATTTAAGTGGAGTAACCACAGAAACATTCAAAAGAAGATTAGACTGATGGTTGAAAACAATACCAGATGAATCAAGAACAGATGAGTATGCCAGAGGAGAAATTGCAGAAAAGAAAAGCATCATACATTAAGCAATACAAATGAGGGAATGAGGCAGTGGTTTTGAGAAACATCACTCATCAACATACAAGTCAAGTGGTGAGACCAAACACTAGCCCTGCCAGCATGGCAAAATCTCATCACAGGTATTTGTACGTAGGTAGGTACGTAATGCCTTACTCCTTGACAAAAACTCCTCACTGCTTCTGACAGCTTCCCTGCCACACCATATACCTGTAACACCTTCCACAAAGTACCTCTGTCAACCTGCTTTTTTCAGACTCATAAACCCCACATACAAATAAAAAATATGCAACTACCCTACTGCATCTCTAGCCTATAGACATCCTATTACAGGATGTACATGAATAAACACATATACCTAATGATGGACATATTCCACTTATCCACTTATCATCCTTTTCACCAAGGTCCCTTGGAACATGCCAGACATGTAATACCACGATGATATCCAACAATAACTGATTCACATTTAACATATGTTCCAGTCATATCTGTCCTATCTATCTGTTTCATCTATGCTTCATACTGTTTGTTACTGTTCTTGTTTATCTCTTCTCTCACCCTCTTGAAAATATAAAAAGTTCCTCCCCCCCCCCAAAAAAAAAAAAATGTAGAGAGACTTCAATGTTCCACCTAACAAGATATGATATTCATTACGAATAAACAAAGAAAACTTCAAACAAAAATTAGACAAATGAATGAAAAGAATACCCCAAAAAAATTAAGTGATAACTATAGCTATGTGGCATCAAAGGGCAATTGCAATGTGAATCAAGCAAAATACATCGTGAGTGTAGGTACCAGCCCTACCCCAGGCAAAATCTCATAGGTACTTGCAAAAAGATACTGCCCCAATATACCAGTTTCTTCCTATTTAATTTTCTCAGTGACCAGCATGGACCTGTGGCTCAGAGGTATGGGAGTTGGGAATGGAATAGGGTATAGGCACCGTTAAAAAATTCTCTAAATTTCTTTTCCCAGTAGCACTAAAAAGAAAAACATATTTCAATATAACTGGCAGTTGTTATAAAGATTATGATGGCTTTGACTTGTTCAAGAACAGTATGGTTTCCATGAAAGCTGATGGCTGTATATTCTGCATGAGTGATATCTGTATCAGACTTTGAGACCTTGTGGAAGTAAAAAAATAATAGACAGTACAAAATACCATATAAAGACAATTACCATTGTATAGTGGAAGAGAAATGTAAATGTAAAAGATCTCATAGTAACAATTCTGATGGCCTAATCTTCAGCAAATATAAGAGAACAACTGATATCTCATCAAAGAAAATCAGCAGACTAAATTTTATGAACCCTCAGGGAAAGAGAGGAAAAGCCAGTTCTTAAGTTCTTCAAAGCATAATACTCAAATACAATCACAGAGTTAGAAATCATGCAAAGACTTGTCACAGCCCACAATGATGCTTAAAACACTGAACTACTGGGAATGATAGCAGCAAAGAGGGTATACTCTACAAAATGAGCACATGAGTATATCAAAAATTATACTTGGAAAATCCTGGAGACATGGTTTTCTAATTGCACTCAAACATAGTTCTCCATTGCCACAACTGACTTGGAAAATTCTGTGAAGCATTATTCTGATATCAAAAGGAGCAATATATAAAAGAGGAAACTTTGTAAACATCTGTGGATCAAAACTGCTTAGTATTTTGGTGGAAGCTGTGGAAATACTATGGACTGTTCTGTCACAAAACTTAAAACAGGGTCTAGACAAGTAATTACAAATTGCACTAGACCAATTAATATATAGTGGTGGGAATGTATATCTGTGTGATGCAGCTTTCAACAACCTGAATGAGCAGCAAAAAAATGCAACAAAGTGGTCCTACAGAAACTTTCTGAGACAGAAGTGCTTGTGAAACCATCATAAGGCATGCAATGAATGTGATAACCCTATTAGGCAGGCCCTGAGAATGATTGCAAGGCCAAATGAATCACAGAAATTGATCTCTATGCCATAAATAGTGTGTAAAAAAAAAAAGAATATACCTTTTTTTTTTTTGGCAGTCCCAGGACTCTAAGGGACACACCCATAAGTGGTAGTGGTGTCAAAGCTCAGTGCATAATTTCTTCTTAGTCTGTTCTTTAGCTAAGAGACAATAACAAAACACGACCCATGTTACCTGGAGGATATCAACATTGTATAGACCAAGGACCCCTTTCTCTGAAGAGGCTCCTACAGCTTTAAGGCTGTATTACTTCCAATGGCAGGAAAATTAAGGACTTCTTTGGAATGAGAAGTTCTTCTATGTGGCTGTACTCCCTTTTGTCAAGAGACACTTTTCACTTGCAGAGTAACCACAAGCAGGTGGAATCAGATAATGTCCTTGCAGAATATAAACAAGTCCATCATGCTACAATGATTTATTTTTCAACTGACTACTTTAGCAACTACTGTATATGAAAAGAATGTAAATATAGCCTTCTGCTAAAAGGGTTCTGTACTACTGCAGAAATAAAACATGGATCATTCTAAATGAATTTCAGCTTGTTCTTTCAAAATCAGTACTGAAAACACTAATATCAGGGTGCTCTTATTGCTGTACATCATATTCTGAATACCAGCTTTCTTAATCTAGTTTTAGCATTCTCACTGGCTTTGCATGACTATCTAAAGTGTCTGAAAGTAAGACACCTCAGCTAATTTAGTTTTTATTTTAGGTATGGGCTGGCCTGATGAGCACCACAGCTTTTGTGCTCATGTATTGTGTATATGCACCCCTCTAAACTTACATCAGTTCCTGACCAGAATACTGATGAAATGGATGTAATTGCTTATTCACCGTCACCTAATGCTTAAAGCTTTAAGTGTCCAAACAGTTCCTCTTGCCATTTGGTATTGTAATTACAAAGGTGAAAAAGCTAACATATGTATTACAAAGCATATCCAGTCCTCAGAATACTGAGAATATCCTAGAGCCTAAACGAATTTCTTAAGAAAAAAAATACTATATCTTCCCTCTTACAAAAAACATGAGTGCTCTCATCCTTTCTTAAAAGTAGCAGAGATGTATGACTAACAAAGCTGAAAATCAATTAAACTTAGAATACTGTATACAGTATTTGAATTACAGTAGGGATTACCCTGCCCATGGAAGTTCATAAATACTTATTGAAATTTTTCAGTCTATCTTTTTATAAAAAATATCTTCCTTTATTATTCTGATATATCTGAATGTTACTCACAGTGGATTTAAAACCAAAACAAAACATATTACAGGTGGTAAACCAGGCAGGAAGCCCATTCCAGGAATCTGGCATTCTTACCCCTTTCCAGCCTGCATGGTTTAGAGGCTGATTTCTCATAAAAGGTGCTTGTGACCTAAGATATAGGAGACCTGTCTGCAGTCATCTGTGACAAGATTCATACAGCTATATAGAAAGTAAGATAGACAGATGATGAATACAGGTGATGGAAGTGGTATATATTTTCAGGATGAGTCATCTGTAAGTGTTAGGTGTTTGCATGACTGAAGTAAAGCATCATGGAACTCATGACAGTGAGATATAAGACTTTCTTTGATAACAGAAATGGTTACATAAACAAAGCTGAGAGAGTCCCAGTATTGGGTTAGTGGTTTTAATTAATATTTGACTGCAAATATGACTGAGTTGGGTTCTTAAAACCATAATGCTAAAGTGATACATTTAATATTATCTTACTAGTTGCATACATGTCATGCAACAGAATGTAAGATGAGGATAGGAACATTTTCTTCAAAGAACATTAAGAACAGGTGAGGGTGTAGATTCATCAGAAAAGACCATTATGATGGACAGCAAGTACTGACTGTGGAAACTTTGCACAGAAACAAAAGTAAAAAATTTTGAAAAATAAACAGAATTATCTCTTTTTCATCCTTCATCACCATTTCCCTCATTAGCGAGGTAGTGCCAGAAAACAGACGAAGAAAGACACATCCACTCTCATACACATATATATACATAGATGTATATAGACATACATATACATATATATACGTACATGCATACATATATATATATACAATATTTTATTTTTCTATCTATCACAATTGATCGCCATCTCTTGTGGTAGCAAGGTAAAGCCAGGAAACAGACGAAGAAAGATCCACCCACTCATATACCCATATATATACACACACGCACATACATATACATAACATATACAGATATACATACATATACATACACATACATATAAATGTATACAAATATACATATTCATACTTGCTCACCTTCATCCATTCCTGGCACCACACCACCCCACAGGAAACAGCATTGCCACCCCCTACATCCATGAGGTAGTGCCAGGAAACAGACAAAAAAAGGCCACACCTGTTCACACTCATTCTCAAGTTGTCATGAGTAATGCACCAAAATCACAGCTCCCTATGCACATCCAGGCCCCACAGGCCTTTCTATGGTTTACCTGGATGTTTCACATGCCCTGATTCAGCCCCTTGACAGTATACCACATCAATCTAATTCACTCTATTGCATGCACACCTTTCAGAATTATACAACAAAGTAATTTAGTTTTTCCTTGTAAGTAAACATAGTTATGAGAAAATTAGTACTTCTATTTCAAGTCAATAAGTAATGTGCCAAGAGGAGTCATAGCTCATAGTTATTCTTGGAAGGGGTTCATAACTTTCAATCATTGCTGTCAAAAATTACATTTGTGTCAGTAAGGGCATATCAATGAATGCCTCTGGTTTAACTCCTCTCCTGCTACCTTTTATAGTTTTGCAAAAGAAAACTATATTACTGATTCATGAGTCTTAGCACCACATTCATTAGAAAGCCCTATCACATAATAAACACACTAACTTTCCCGTCTTTAATATCTGTACAAACTAATACTAATGACACAGTAACTTTTGTAACCTTAAAAGAAATTTAAAGAATCATCATATAAAAACCACAAAAGTAATTTCATTTTACTTTTCCTAACCTTCATGACTTTTTTCTCTTTCTTTTTACAACACTTCTATATCACACGCTTTATCATTTGGGAGCGAGTTACCCAAACCTGTCATTTAGATCTTAACTACCATTTAAATTCAAAACAGTGCTGTCCTTCCTGACACTGACCTCCTTATCCTCTTCCTCTTGTTCCTCCTCAGCAGCTGTGAGCTCTTGTGCATTGGCCAAGTTATCAACAGCAATAGCCAAGAAGACATTGAGGAGAGTGTAGTTACCAAATATCACCAGGATGATGAAGTACAAACTGTAGATCATACCAGACTTTGTACCACCCTGAGATGCAATCCCCTGGTACATCACTTCATTCCAGTCCTCACCTGTTAGGATCTGTAACATTATACAACTTTTTGTTTAAGAATGAAGGTGATGATACACTTTTGGTGCATAAGAAAAGTGAAATTCTCATTATGACAAACAAACTAAAGAAAAATAATATTCAAAGAGTGTGTTCTACACTTATAGAAAATATGAATTCCTTTTGAATTAAAAATGGAACGTAAACATCACATAGTATTGCTAAGCATGCACATAATTGTATATTTCAGTTCATCTGATTAAGCAAATTATAATGCTAAGAATGCATAATATGATCAAAGTTAAAGTATGGAGAACTTTACTAAACTCACTGTGCTCAATATGACTTCAGTCCAAATGGAATCAAAGTAAAGCAACTACTGCCTGTGATCAGAGCAAGATTCTATTACATATTCCTTAATCATTATATGTCTAAAAAATTTATGTTAATGGACACCATTTGCATGTGGTAACACAACATAGCTGAGGAGCTTCTCAAATGTGGAGCAGTGTCAAAGTTGCAGAAGCCCCATAATGGGGGTTCTAGGGTTACATAATAATAATAATAATAATAATAATAATAATAATAATAATAATAATAATAATAATTGTTTTTCATACATATTCGCCATTTCCCATGTTAGTAAGGTGGCGTCCCAGAACAGATGATTGAGCCTTAGAGGGAAAACTCCCAACTTGGCTCCCCTCTCTGTTCCCTCTTTTGGAAAAGGAAAACTGGAGGGAAGGATTTCCAGCCCTCACTCCTGCCCCTTTTAGTCACCTTTTACAACGTGCACAGAATACCTGGGAAGTATCCTTTCTCCCCTATAATGGGGATGACGGGCTGTCAATAGACTGAACTAGGGCATGTGAAACGTCTCGGGTAAACCATGGAAAGGTCTGTGGGGCCTAGATGTGGAGAGGAAGCTGTGGTTTCAATGCATTACACATGACAGCTAGAGGCTGAGTGTCAGCAAATGTGACCCTTTTTTCATGTTTCCTGGTGCAATCTCACTGATGCAGGGGGATGGCAATACTGTTTCCTGTGGGGAGGGGTGGCACCAGGAATGAATGGAGGTGAGCAAATATGAATATGTGCATGTGTATATGTGTATATGCATGTGTATGTATATATGTATATGTTGATGTGTATATGTATGTATTGTGCATATAGCGCATGCATGTATATATGTGTGTATACGAGTGGATGGGTCTTTCTTCGTCTGTTTTCTGGCACTACCTCACTGACGCAAGAAACAATAATCAAGTATAAAACATAAAATATAATAATAACAATAATAATAATAATTATCATAATTTTTCATATTCAAGGCTCCAGTCACAGACAAAAGTCCACATCAAGGCCGTACCTTAAAACATAAAGAGGTTTACAAAAGGAAGAAAGAAGAGATGATAAGGAGTATTCATGAAATTTAGAGGAGGTGAAAAACCAGTCTTTTGAAATAATACTTGTAATTATCTATCTATCTACCTATATCTACAATGCTAGGTTCCCTTCAAGAGCTCCCAACAAGGGAGTGGCCACAGAAAAATAGTCTCTACTTACCCATATCCTTACATGCCTCCCTTGCAGAGCCCATTACAAGCATTCTTCCCTCATTTCTCTCCTGCCAGTGTTCTCCCACTGTATTTCCCCAAGTCACAGGTGCTCTTTCTCTTCCACAAACCCCTTTAATCAAACCAACATGCACTCTCCTTGTAATCTTCCTATCTTGCATTCCCTCCACATGCCCAATCCACCTCAAACTATAAGTGCCCTAATCCAATTCACCATGAAACCTACTTGCAATGAGAATATATTAGATTCAGCTCTAACCACAAATGTGAATTTTGATAATAAAGTTGAAATTATAGATAAGTTTGGTACAAGTGTCCACCAACAAATTACTTTTGAGGTCACTTTCAACCCTGCATTTATTGCTGGTCAACGTGACAATCACGAAAATATAGCCAACTTTAAACAAGCAAATTCTAATGATCTAACCATTGATCTTAAAAGGCACCCTTGGGATGATATGGTCCATGGAAATGATATGACCATAGCCTGGAAAAGCTTCAAAAAAAATTTCAAAGCATCAAAGGGATCATATGTGCCAATGTGTAGTAAACAGTCTACTTCTAAAACAAAATCAAGGTAGAAGAAAGGTGAAATAAAAAAGTGCCTGTTGTCTAAGAAAGTAGCTGATAAGAAACTTTAAGAATCCAATAACCAGCATGATAGAGTAACTTATGTAAATCTGGACAGAGAAAGTCAGAAAATTATATGACAAAGTAAATGTCAATATGAAGTATATAATGCTGAAAATAGCAAAAGAAACTCTAAGGAGTTTTACAGTTATGTTAGAAGCAAAGTCGTTATCAAGTCAACAAGTCTATCAATACGGAAAACAGTGATTTAGTTCAAGACAACAAAGCCATGGCAAAAATCTTATATGACTTTTTTGCATCTGTATTTATCATCAAAGACACAAAAAATCCCAAATTCGGTTTCACTGATAAGAGAGGGGAACATTCTTCAACAAACTGACACAAAAGCTGAAAAAATGCTTTCATCAATAAATGGAGTAAAAATAAAATGGCAGGCCTTGATAAGTTTTATCTGAAAACAATGAAAGAGGCAAAAAATGAGATAGTTAAGCACTTGACTGCCCTTTCATTAGGTTACTTGCTATGGGAAAAGTTCCAGATAATTAGAAGTTTGCCAATGTAATACCAATATTAAAAAAAGGTAATAAGTAACTGCCCAGAAATCATCGTCCTATTAGCTTAACATTTGTACCTGGAAACTTCTGAAAACCATCATTCAAGACAGAATTGTAAACCACTTAGACAACCACCAATTACTAAAGGATTCTGAGCATGATTTACTAAAAAATCAACCATGTCTGACAAATCTGCTTGATTTCTTTTATGATACAATCAACAAAAGTAAAGCAAATGATGTTATCTATCTCAATTTTCAAGAAGCTTTTGATAAGGTTTCACATCAAAGGTTAATAAAAAAAATTAAGTCATATGGCATTGATGGGGTCATCCTTCAGTGGATAGGAAATTGGTTGGTTGGCTGTGAACAAAGAGTTGTGATTAATAGTCTAGCCTCAGAATGGTTAGACATAACAATTGGAGTGCCACAAGGATCAGTCATGGGACTGGTTCTCTTTCTCATACATAGAGATGATACTGATGATGGGCTGCATTGCAAAATATCAAATCTTGCTGATGATACAATGGCTACATTGCAAAATATCAAAACCTGCTGATGATACACAGCTGGGAAATAAATATTCAAGTGAACATGAATGTCTACAGCCTCAAACTGACATAGACAAACAGATGAACTGTGCTCATAAGTGGCAAATGAATTTTAATATCGATAAGTGCAAAATTTTACATATTCATAATATTAACAAAAAGGCAAGCTACAGTATGAATTTTTTTGAACTGCAAAAAGTATATGAGGAAAAAGACTTGGGCTTAATAATCTCTGGTGACGTGACACCTAGTAAGCAATGCACAGAAGCAGTGTAAAGAGCAAACAAAACTCTTAGATTCATATGCAGGGCCTCCAAATCTAAGCCCAGGGAAATTATCTTTATCCTTTACAATTCACTGGTTTGTCCACATCTTGAATATTGTGTTCAGCTTTGGTCACCCTACCTCAAAAAAAAAAAAAAAAAAAAAAAAAAAAAAAAAAATCATGGACAGATTGGAGACAGTACAGTGTTGAGCTACCAAGATGATTCCCGGACTGAGAAACCAATCCAATGAGATCAGATTAAATGACTTGAATCTATTTAGCTTAGAAAAGAAAAGGTTAAAAGGTGATCTACTACAAGCATTGAAAATTATCAAAGGTTTTGCTAATCTTGATCTAACAAGTTACTAGACTTGATTCATCTGATTCTACTTGTAGTAGTGGATATAAACTCATGGACAAATGTTTTACCTTAAATGAGATGAAGCAATTTTTCAACAGGATTTTTAACATATGGAATTATTTGCCAATCAGAGTGGCTGAAAGCAGTACAATAGATATGTTTAAGAATAAACTCAATGAATACTTCGTTTCAAGTCCACAACTTTCATGATTTGTGCCTTCAGAGTCACTATGACAATATTCAGGTTATTCTCTTTGAATTATCTGTATACCTTCTAACTTTCATCACACCCACCTGTGAGTTTCTTATCTCTTCTGCTATAACAAACAGCCTTGAAAGAACACAATGGTCTGTTGCTAATTGAATTCTTATGCATTCCTTTGTATTTGTATAACATTTCACCCACCCTACCTCCCAGAGTTAATTCCTTGCAACCCTGCCATACTTTCCTCATTCCATCTAGTCATACCACATGCTCCTCTAAAATTTCTCATTTTGGCAGCCTGGATTCTTGACCTCTATTACTCATCCCATGTCAATTTTGGCTGCAGAGGTCAGGGTCAGGAGGATTATACTGTCCCTTAATCCTTTCTTCACTTCCATACTTACATCTCTACCCTTCATTGTTGTATTAAGGGACTCAATGACTCTTCTACCCTGCACTCTTCCTTATCTTTCCTTCTGTATCATCAAACTTACCCAAGATAGCTCCTAAATACTTAAATTCTCTCACCTTTTCCAGTCTTGTTCCTCCATATCTAAAATATAGTTTAGTACACTTCCTTCTCTCACTCGACAGGCATTAAGCATTTACAAAATTTATACTTTACCTCTGTTTCCTTTCAATCACCATTACGTACTTTTACTTGGATTTACCTTCAATTGTCTATACTTACACACATCATGAAACATACTTATAACTCTTCTTCACTCTACACAAACAACACAGTATCATCCACAAACAGGCTTATCACTAGCATCATACTGTATGTCTATATCCATATGTATGTTAAAAGACTAAGGTGACATCACAAAGCCCTGCCTCACACCCACACGTATACTAAACCTTTTGCTCAACTCTCCAGCCACTCTTACACATACACTTGCTACTACAGTGAAGGCTTGCACACCATCCTATGGTTGTTCCTTTACCCCATATATCCTTACACATCCTATAAAGTATTCCATTCAACTATGTCATATGCTTTCTCCAGATCCATAAATGTTGCATGTAGTTTCTTACTTTTAGCTAAATACTTTTTCACAGTCAGTCTCGTAGTTTCTTACTTTTAGCTAAATACTTTTTCACAGTCATTCTCATGGGAAAAACCTGATCCACACATCCCCTACCTTTCCTAAAACCTCCTTGCTCCTCATTTATTCTGCATTCAGTCACTTCCATCAATCTATCAATCAACACTCTTGCATACACTTTTCCTGGTGTACTTAATATTAGCAGATTTATTCCCCTATAATCACTTCATACATCCTTAGCACCTTTTCCTTTTAAAAAAAGGAACAATAATTGCCTTCACACAATCTTCTTGTACAACCATCTGCTTCCATGCTATATATCAAATGCATCCACCCTAGCACACTTTCTCCTACATGCTTCAACATTTCGGCTGTAATCTCATCCACTCCAGGTGCCTTTCCTTCCTTCAACCCTGTTTTCACTCTTCTTACCTCCCTTCTTGCCATAGGCCTTACAATTGTATCCTTTTCCTTCCATCCTCCATACCCATGCAAGTAACAACTGTTGCTCACCTTCTCTCACATTCATCAATTTTTCATAATACTCTTTCCATCTTCTTTTCACTTCCTTCTTTTGATTCAGCAACTCCACTTCTGTCCTTCTCATATCCACATTTTTACTTTTACATCGACCCCTTTCCTTTTCCACCTCTTTCCATTTTCTTATTTTCCTTGAACAAATCATTCAAATTTCTTCCAAAATCTTTATTCATTCTTTCTTTGTTTCCTGCAATCAGTCTCTTAACATTCTGCTTACACGTCTTACATTCTTCCCTCCTTCTTTTGCTGAATTTCCACTGGTACATACCTTTTGAGCAATCTACCATAAGCCTTTTTCTTCTCTTTCATGGCATTTCTAATCTCATCCATACACCATGTATTTCCACTTCTATTCTCATATATCACCAAATTGTATCCAACTACTAATTCTACAATAATTAAGTCTCTGTAAACATTTCAAACACCACATTCACACATGACGGACATCCCTGCATATTCTGCACTTTCATCTAAACCTTTTCCAACCTTTTTTTATACTCCTTGCATACTTTCTGATTCATTTTCTCCCTTGCCAACATTTTTACCTCTCCATTTTTCCTTACACCATATCTCCACTTCTCCCTGATTCTCACCTCCATAAGATCTGCAATATGGTCAAAATCTCCAAAGCATTCTCTTATAACTCTAATAATATAATTATTTTATTTATCTATTATACTTGATCACTGTTTCCAGCATCAGCGTAGTAGCACCAGGAAACAGACGAAGAAAGACACATCCACTCATATGCACACATACATATATACATGAACATATATGCACAATACATACATATACAAACCAATATATACATAAGAACATACATACACATACACATGCATATACACATATACACATGTACATACTCATACATGCTCGCCTCCATCCATTCCTGACGCCACCCCACTCCACAGGAAATAGTATCGCCACCCCCTGCTTCAGTGAGGTAGCACCAGGAAATAGAAGAAAAAAGCCACATTCGCTCATATTTGGTCTCTAGTTGTCATGTGTAATGCACTGGAACCACAGCCCCCTATCCATATCCAGGCTCCACAGACCTTTCCATGGTTTACCCCAGACGTTTCACGTGCCCTGGTTCATTCCACTGACAGCACATCGACCCCACTATACCACATCAATCCATTTCATTCTATTCCATGCACGCCTTTCACCCTCCTGCATGTTTAGGCCCCAACTGCTCAAAATTCCTTTCACTCCATCCTTCCATCTCCAATTTGGTCTCCCGCTTCTCCTTGTTCCCTTCACCTCTGGCACATATATCCTCTTTGTCAACCTTTCCTCACTCATTCGTTCCATATGTCCAAACCATTTCAACACATCCTCTTCTGTTCTCTCAACCACACTTATCTTATTGCCACACATCTCTCTTACCCTATAATTTCTTGCACGATCAACCATCCCTACCCCACATATTGTCCTCAAGCATTTCATTTCCAACACATCCACCCTCCTCCGTGCATTCTTATCTATAGCCTATGCTTCGCATCCATATAATACCTTCAGGACGACTATACTCTCAAACATACCAATCTTAGCCACGTAGATACTGACCTCTCCTTCCACACATTTCTCAACGCTTCCAGAACCTTCCACACCTCACCCACCTCATAACTCACCTCAACTTCCATGGTTCCACTCGCTGCCATATCCACTCCCAGGTGTCTAAAACACTTCCTCCATTCAAATTCACACATCAGCTAACCCGCCTCTTTGAACTGCTGAATCTAATGATCTTGCTTTTATTCATATTTGCTTTCAACTTTTTCCTTTCACATATTCTTCCAAAATCAGTCACCAACTTCTGCAGTTTCAAACCCGAACCGTCTACCACTACCGTGTCATCATTAATCAGCAACATCTTCCAATCATCCCCCTGACACACAACAGACTGCATACTCGCCCCTTTCTCCAAGACTTGCATTTACCTCCCTAAACACCCCATCCATAAACAAATTGAACAATCATGGTGACATCACACACCCCTGCCGTAGACCAACCTTCACCTGGAACCACTCACTCTCCTCTCTAATTCCTTCCATACACGCCATACTTTCTTCGTAAAAGCTCCTCACTGCTTCTAGCAGCTTTCCTCCCACACTGTATATTCGCATTCCTACAAAGCTTCTCTATCAACCTTATCACATACCTTCTCCAGATCCATGAATGCCACATACAAATCCTCCCGTTTCTCTAATTTTTTTCTCCTACACATTTTTCAAAGGAAACACCTGATCTACACATCCTCTACCACTTCTGAAACCACATTGTTCCTTACTAATCTGATGCTCTATAATGCTACCACCATGTCAGTCAATACTTTCCCATACAACTTACCAAGTACGCTCGACAAACTTACACCCATGTAGTTCGAACACTTGCCTTTGTTCCCCTTTGGCTTTATACAATGGCACTACACATGCATTCCGCCATTCCTCAAGCACTTCATCATGATCCATACATAAACTAAAAATCATAAATAACCAATCAACAACACAGTCGCCCACTTTCTTAAAATATTCAACTGCAATACCGTCCATTCCAGCCGCCTTGCCACATCTCATCTTACGCAAGGCTTTCACCACCTCTTCTTTCTTAACTATTATTATTATTATTATTATTAGTATTATTATTATTATTATTATTATTATTATTATCATTTTCAATATAATGATCATTATCATTCTCATCAGTTATAGTGGTAGTAGCACGGACACAGCAGTAGCTGCTGGTTGTTTAGGTTTTAAGCCTACCGATAACCAGAGTCATCCAGGCCATCAACGTCATGTTCTAAACATCATTAAAAAAAAACTTGAACCTCATCTTCAAATGTCACAGACAATTCTAAAACGATACAAGCTCTCACTGCATGTATAAACCTTCGTAAGAGGCAGATTATTACAAGGTCATGGCACAAGTGACAGTGGACGACATCTGTGAGCGTCAAGAGTTATAGATAACGTTCACATCAAAATATTCCAACAGCAACACTGAATGTCAGGTGACTGAGATAGATTTGTCGACCTGAGAAGATTCATCGCGGAAACATTGGGTTAAAGCAAAACATTTCAATCATGTAGCAGAACGAAAACGTTACTTTGAATGAAATCTGTTTAGACTATAAAGGGAAAATGAAAGGTGATTGTAGGACAAGAAGATTGTAAGACAAGCCTCCTAAATGTATCCTTTCATCTCTCGGCAACTTTGAGGCAAAGTTATTATGTCAGTCATCTTACCCTCCCATTCTCCCACACTTAATGCGAATGGTTTTCATTATCCCAAACTGCTATTCCAGATAGCTTCATTTGATTCCCGTTTTCCATAAATATTATAGTTTTTATGAATACTTTTAGGGGATCCTATCCTATGTAATGATTCCAGCCAGGAAGCTCTTAATTCATGTTATCTTCACGGGGTTAATGGAGGTGAACCCCGCAGCGCCTCGCCAGACCTTCCCAAGGTGATGTACAGGGCGCATGTAGCAGCAAATTAATTCTGATACCCAGATAAATGGCATCATCAGCCGCGATGTAAACAGTGTAAATAGTTGAATTACAGTGATTTCCTGTTTTTGTTTTGGGTTCCTAAAATAAATCCGAGCCAGCTAAAGCGTCACCGTAGATGAGAAGGGCATTGAACCGATAAATGAGAGACAAATGTGTTGATGCGGAGTCCGTCAGAGTAAGCACCCACCTTCCTACCCACCTGCACGAGATTTTGTCGATGGTCAGAGTTAGTGCGTAGTGTGGGTACCTACTGCAGAAAGGCAGTACCGGCACGTAGCGCTCACCACACGTCTTGCTTGATGATCGATACTCCTTCTACTGCCTGGGTTCATTTGGAATTGTTGTCGACCATGTACAAGGTCTTCTTTTAAGTAATTCTTTAGCTGTTCCATGTGGGGCTTACGCTTCTCCTGGCGGCACATTCGATAATCATCTCCTCAGCTTTCTGCTGGACTCTCGTGTATTTTTTGCTTGATGTCTCTCGCGTATTCCCAGACAGGATTGCCATCTTAACAAATCTGTTTCTTCCTTGTTGAGATGTTTTCAGATACAAGGTATTAATCCTGACGTCCTCAGTGCGCAGCCAGGCATAGATTATCATGAATCTTTCTATTCTTTTCAAGCTATATACTTGCAGGTCTTTCAACCGTACTTAATAGTTCATTCCCTTCATCTTACTTCATTCTTTTCCTTTGAAGTCTTTCTTTCTTCTAACTTGTTCATTCTATTTGTTTCGATAGTGGCCAAGCGACACACTAGTATTCAAATTTTCTTTGTATGTACACACTGAGCATTTTCATCATTACCTGTCCGTGTCTCGTTGTAAAAGTTCTTATTATGATACCACTCATTATGTGGCTTTGATCGCAGTGTCTTATGGATGTGTTCCCTGAACTCGTGTTTCTGATTCGCAGTAACTTGTAGAGGAATTTTCTTGACTTCCCAAGTCGTTCCAAGATGGTCATGTGTCGGCAGCCACAGGGAACAGCCACCGCGATGCTTTTCTTCAGGTCGTGAACTGTGATCAGGTCTTCCTGCATTTTTGTTTTCGTCTTCTGATCTTATCATTTACCTCACTCTCATGTCACGCGCTGCACGTCTGACTAATGCCTTGTCACCTGTCACTTACTGTGGTACTGCATTTGATATGTTCCTTGAGATACTCCTCTCTCGAGAGGCAGCCTCCTCCACATCACATGTTGTTCTCTTACCCACAGCTTTGAGTTTATCCCGTAATTGATTCCATTTGGAGTTAGATTAAAACACTAGGATACTACACCTGGCGACAGACTTTACCAGAATGACTTGTTGATTTACCCCAAATTATCCAAAGGTCTGGTAAGATTAAGAGAGAAACATACGGATGTATTCTATCATCCACAGATCAACATGGCGGGCGCATCTCATCATCCACACATTAACATGATGCTGTTGCGTAGCCTTACTGGGGAGTAACAACGGGAAAGATGGCGGGTCTGAAGCACTCCTGAAGCAGATATCGAGATGCGACACATTCTGATAAGATGATGATAATAATAATGATAATGATAATAATAATAATAATGGGGATAATAATAATAATGATAAAAAGAAGAAGTATGATAATAATAATGATGATAATACTAATAATAATGATAACAATGATGATAATACTAATGATAATGATAATAATGATGATGATAATAACAACAATTATGATAATAATAAGAATGATGATGACAGTGATACTGGTAATAATGATAATGACAATGATAGTAACGATAATGATGATAATGATGATAATAGATAAAGGTTCACTAAATTAGATGCAGGTGGCATTGGGATAGAGACTGTGTTGCCCGAATCAGACCTGGAGCATCGAACCCCAGTGTTGCTGGTCCAGCAAAGGCTCTAGTGTTATGGCGGCGGTGAGGGAGATGCATGACCACACATCGTTCCCATCCAGCCACCGAGCGGCAAAACCACAGGCTTGGATGATTCGAGGTCTCACTCGGGAATGAACCATACAGTGAGAAACCACCTGCTTCGTGTTACATCCAGAACTCAAATTAGTGATGTACACATACTAGTATACGTCCCCGGCGCACTATTTATGGCGTACTATAATGTAGGGAGCGGTATTTGTGCTCGCTCGATTACCTGTACCCGACGGGGGTCGCGGTTATCACTGTCTTAACCCAAGCGATGGTAGGCTGAGGCCATTTACCGGCAGCGGTCCGGCCAGACGATGGCGGACGCCAGCCGGGGTCGCTCTGGGGCGAGTCCTCTGGGAATGGTGCCGATTGTGGGGGTTGAAAAGTCTTGGTAAATATGATACCCTTCTCTCCCCCCCCTCTCTCTCTCTCTCTCTCTCTCTCTCTCTCTCTCTCTCTCTCTCTCTCTCTCTC
>JAYMFT010409416.1:0-18351 GCA_038088735.1 Panulirus argus | reverse complement strand
AGAGAGAGAGAGAGAGAGAGAGAGAGAGAGAGAGAGGGGGGGGGGAGGGGGGGGGGGGTGTTTTGGGACTGAGCACTCAAAGCCTTTTCCACTCCATCCTTCCATCTCCAATTCAGTCTCTTCTCCCCCATTCTTCTTGGCCTCCTCTATATCTTATATTGTTCTCTCTCTCTTCATATGTCCAAACCATTTCAAAACACCTTCTTACGGTATCACAACCATACTCTTCTCATTACCACGCATCTCTCTTTCGCCATCATTTCTTACTTGATCAACACTCCTCACACCACATATTGTTCTCAAGCATTTCATTTCCAACAATTTCACCCTCTCCATACATTCTCATCTATAGCCCAGCATCCATACAACATCATCAGGACTACGTTACCTCCAAACATGCCCACCTTAACTGTCCAAGATGATGATCTGTTTTTTGACAAGTTCCTCAATGCTCCCAGAACTTTTGTTCCCACACCCACCCTTTAAGTCACTACAGATCCCATGGTTCCATTCACAACCTAATCCACTCTCAAGTATCTAAAATAGTCCACTTCCTCCAGGTTTTCTCCATTCAGACTCAACCCAACTAGCTTTTCTGTTTCCATTGCCAAAGCTAATAACCTTTCTTTTATTTATGTATACTCTACACACTTCTCCAGACTCCCACATCAATTTCAGAATTTTCTCACCTAAATTTCTCACCAGCAGACAATAACGGATTAACCTCCCAAGTGCCCATACCTCTGCCAGACTGCAGACCTACTTATGTCCACAAAACCCATATATTCACTTCCCTCACATCATAAACATACTGAGCTACCATGATAACATCCCACACCCCTGCTGCAGACCCACCTTCATCTCCACCTAGAACCACTCTTACACACACCTTATTCTTTTGGTAAAAACTCCTCAATTCTTCTAATGGCTTTCCTCCCACACCATGTGTTCCATAATAATTTCCACAAAGCATTTCAATCAACCCTTTCATACGGTGGCTCTAGATCCATAGATCTTTCTTTTCTTTCTTTCACGCTAGTCCGCCATTTTCCACATTAGTAAGGTAGCATCAGGAACAGATGATGAAAAGCCACATTCGCTCACTTTCATTCTTGAGCTGTCATGTGCAATGCACTAAAACCACAGCCTCTATCCACAACTACACCACACAGACTTTTCCATGTTGTCCTCCAGTCACTTTACATGTCTCGGTTCAGTCCATAAATGCTATATGTAAATCCCTCTGTTTCTTCAAATATTTATCACACAATTTTCTATGGAACAGTTCATCTACGCATCCTCCTCCACTCCTGAAACCACATTCTTCCTCCCCAGTCTGATGCAACATGCATGCCACCACCCTCTGAATTACCTTTCACCCATACAAATTACCAGGTACATTTAACTTACTTTTACTTATGCAATTGAAATATTTACCTTTATCTCCCTTGGCTTTATAGAGTGGCACTATAAAGGCATTCCTGCAATCCTATGACACCCTCACCATGTCCAAAGATACAGTGAAAATCCTAACAAACCAATCAAAAACACAAACACCTCCATTCTTAAGATAACATTTGCAATACCATCCACTCCAGCCAACTTGCCACATTTCAACTTAAGCAAGGCTTTTACCACCTCTTCTCTTCTCACCAAATCACTTGCCATGACATTCTCATTTTGCATACCTCCTCGACTTAAACACTCCACTGGTAGAATCGGTGAAACGTAATACTTTGAGGGGGTTTGGGCATGTGGAAAGAATGCAGACTGGGTGTTTACAAGGAGAGTGTATGATAGTTGGTGTGAGTGGAGGAACCACCTGTGACATGGGCAAATAAGGTGGAGGAATACTGGAGGGATATAAAAAGAGGAAGAATGTGTGGAATGGTGTATGCCTGGGAGGCATGTATAGACAGGGATAAGTGGAGACTCTTTTGCTGTGGCCTACATTTGATGGGAGTTCCCAGAGGGAATGAGTGTCAGAGATATAGAAAGACAGATAGCTATTGAAGTGAGGAGACTGGATGAGGAATGGGAGGTATTTTGGGAAGCAGTGATGGCATGTGCAGGAGATGCATGTGGCATGCGAAATGTGTGAGGTGGGCAAATTAGAAAGGGTAGTGAGTGGTGGGATGAAGAAATAAAGTTGCTTGTGAAAGAGAAAAGAGAGGCATATTGGCAGCACTTACAAGGAAGAAGTGCAAATGATTGTGAGATGTCTAAAAGAAAAAGGCAGGAAATCAAGCAGAAGGTGCAGGAGTTGAAAAAGAGGGCCAATGAGAGTTGGGATGAAAGAGTACCATTAAATTTTGGGTGAATAAAATGATATTTTGGAAGGAAGTACTTAATGTGTGAAAGACGAGAAAAAATGGGAACATCGGTGAAGGAGGCAAAAGGGGAAATGATAACAGGTAGTGATGGAATGAGTAATTTGAGGATTGTTAAATATGTTTGATGATAGTGTGGTAGATGCAGGGTGTTTTAGCTGGGGTAGTATGCGAAGAGAAAGAGTCATGGAGAGTGGTTTGGTGAAGAGATAAGAGGTGGCGAAAGCCATGCGGAAGATGAAATGTGGCAAGGCAATGGGAGTGGATGATATTGCAATAGAATTTATTAAGAAAGGGGGTGACTGTGTTTTTGACTGGTTGGTAAGGATATTCCATGTATGTATAGATCATGGTGAAGTGTCTCAGGATTGGCAGAATGCATGTATAGTGCCACTGTATAAAGGCAAAAGGGATGATGGTGAGTGTTCAAAATATAGAGGAATAAGTCTGTTGAGTATACCTGGTAAACTGTATGGGAGGGTGTTGATTGAGAGGGAGAAGGCATTACAGAGCATCAGATTGGGGAGAAGCAGAGTCGTTTCAGTAGTGGTAGAGGATGTGTGGATCAGGTGTCTGCTATGAAGAATGTATGTGAGAAATACATAGAAAAACAGTTGGATTTGTATGCTGGATTTATGGATCTAGAGAAGGTGTATGATAGGTCAAAAAAGATGCTTTGTGGAAAGAATATTACCCACCTATTCCCTGTATGTTGTAGAATGCGACTAAAAGGGATGGGAACGGGAGGGGGGCTGGAAATCCTCCTCTCCTGTTTTACTCTTCGTAAAGAAGGAACAGAGAAGGGGGCCAGGTGAGGATTTTTTCTTCTAAGGCTCAGTCACCTGTTCTTGATGTTACCTGGCTAATGTGGGTTATGGTTAATGTGCATGAAAAAAATATATGCATATATCCCTGGCACAGGGGAGAAAGAATTCTACCCCTGTATTCCCTGCTTGTCGAAGAAGGTGACAAAAGGGGGACGGATTGAGTAGCTGGAAACTGCCCCCTTCTTGTATTTCAATTCTGAAAGAAGGAACAAGAGCCAAGCAACGAGAGTTCATTCTCCTCAAAGGCTCAGACTGGGGTGTCTAAATGTGTGTGGATGTAATGAAGATGAAAAGATAGGAGAGATAGGTAGTATGTTCGAGGAAAGAAACTTGGATGATCTATCTCTGAGTAAAACAGAGAGACTGGATATTAGTGATTGATGATTTAAGTGTGAAGGTAAGTAATATGGTAGATGAGCGTATAACAGGGTGACAGAGGGTATTCAATGTTATGAGTGGAAATGGTGAACAGCTTGAGTAGTAGTGTGCTGAAAAAGAACATGCGATTAGGAATACCTGATTTAAAAAGAGGTACTGCACTAGCATACATATGTGAGTAGGTGAGATGATCAGCAAGTATTATGGGATTAATATCAAATGAAAGGTGTGTAACAGAGAGACCTTTGGATGTAAATGTGCTGAAAGGGACAGCTGGTGGGATATCTGATCACTGATTGTCATGGTGCTCACAGGGGGAGCAGGTGAAGATTTGTAGAAAGTCGTGAGTTGTGAGAGTAAGTGAGCTTGGAAAGGAGACTTGTGTAACAAATTACCAGGAAAGATTGGGTGAAGAATGGCTAAAGGTGAGAGTAAATGAAGCAAGGGGAGTGGGTGAGGAATGGGAGGTATTTAGGGAAGCAGTGTTGGCATGTGCAAGAGATGCATGTGGCATGCAAAAGGTAGGAGGTGGCTAGATTAGAAAGGGTATTTAGTGGCAGGATGAAGTAAACTTGCCAGTGAAAGTAAAACGAAAGATATCTGGGCGAGGCTTACAGAGAAGGAGTCCAAATGATTGGGGGATACATAAGAGAAAGCAGCAGGAGGTCAAGAGGAAGGTGCAGGGATTGATAAAGAGGGCAAATGAGAGTTTGGTGAGAGAGCATCAGTAAACTTCAGGGAAAATAGGATGTTTTGGAAGGAAGTACATAATAAGCAAAAAACAAGATAACATATGGGAACATCGGTGAAGGGGGCAAAAGAGAAACCATATCAGGTAGTGATGAAGTGAGAAGGAGATGGAGTGAGTATTTTGAAGCAATGGAGGGAATTATTTTGAAGCAATGTTGAATGTGTTTGATGACAGAGTGGTAGATGCACAGTGTTTGGGTTGGTGTGGTATGCGACGAAAAAGGCATGGAAAGTAGTTTGGTGAAGAGAGATGTGTTGAAACCCTTATGCAAGATGAAATGCAGCAAGGCAGCTGGAGTGGATGGTATTGCAGTTGAATTTATCAAGAAAGGCAGTGTCTGTTGTTGACTGGTTGGTAAGAATTTTCAATTTTTGTATGGACCATGGTGGGGCGCCTGAGGATTGACGTAATGAATGAATAGTGCAATAGTATAAAGGCAATGGGGATAAAGGTGAGTGTCCAGACTATAAAGGTATAAGTTTGTTTAGTATACCTGGTAAGTTGCATGGGAGGAATTTGATTGAGAGGATGAAAGCATGTATGAAGCATCAGACTGGGAAGGAGCAGTGTGGTTTCAGAAGTGGCAGAGGGTGTGTGGATCAGGTGTTTTTTAATGAATGTGTATAAGAAATATTTAGAGAAACAAACAGATTTGTATGTGGCATTTATGGACTTGGAGAAAGGATATGATAGGGTTGATAGAGTTGCCTTATGGAAGGCCTTAAGAATATAAGGGGTGGGAGGAAAACTGCTAGAGTCAGTAAGGAGTTTTTGGTAAGGATGTAAGGCATGTGTACGAGTAGAAAAAGAGGAGAGTGAATGGTTCCAAGTTAAGACTGGTCTGCAGCAGAGGTTTGTGATGAGACAATGGTTATTCAATTTGTTTATGGATAGGGTGGTAAGGGAGGTAAATATGAGAGTCCTGGAGAGAGAGGTGAGGATGCTGACTGTGGAGGTTGAGAGGGCCTGGGAAGTAAGTCAGTGGACAAACAAGTGTACAGTCTTGTTAAGTACCTTCTCAGTTTTACTCTTTAGGAGTCCATTACTTCCCTATTACTTCTTGAACTATAGCCTTAAAACTGCATGAGCTCCAGAATAGGATTCCAGGGGATGTATAACAATAATAATTAGTGACAACAGAAAGGAAAAAAGTGGGTTTCCCCTTATCAAATTCAGTTCGAGAAACATCTATGCTGCATATTCTTCTCTGTGATTTTTCCCAATCTTCCATATTCCAAACTGATTTGAGCTTCATCCAATACCTTACAAACCTGTGGTGTTTATAAAATATTAGAACTGTTATTTCTGGTATGAATCCCATTCAGTCTTTTACTGAAAGAACCTACCAAACATAGTATGTTGAAAATTTTTAACCAAGAATGAATAGGTGGTGAAATTTATTTGTATAAAGCAAAACTTTCTCCATAATACAGAATCTTCCTAGTAATGTTTTTTTTTCATTCAAATGAAAATAAATAAATAAAGATGTAGTAGTACATCAATAAATAACTCATACAGTATAACTATCAAGGACTTATTTATCATACATGAAAACTAGTTTTCCCTGTTGACAATGTAATGAAATCTTCTATACACAACTCCACTATATGAATTTCATGAATTTATGGTAGCTAACTCAAGTTATGTAGGATGGTGACCTGTAAATTTCCAGATTAACAACTGTACTAAGTTGCTGCAAAATCAGAACAAGAAGTGCTTAGAGAATCATCTATCAATCTTACAACAAAGAATTTGCCTTGGATACAATAAATACATTTCTGCGACAGGTTCAGTTGCTTTGAGCCTTGTCAGGATTTAAAATGAGAATAACATTCATTGATAAAATCAGATACATTGTTATCCAATCCTTAATCATTAACAATTTCAGTTTCAACTTTCAAATGAAGCTGAATATATTTCACAACATGCACTGATAATGGACAAGTAGCAACAATATATTTTCAAGTGTCAACGATCAATGAGAATGAAGCAAGATGAGGAGTAGGGACTCCCCATGCCAATTTGTAATGGAATGTCCACTATTATATATTCTGTCCGTGGCACTACCATTGCTTTTTGAAGGGTAGATGTTCCATCCCATGCTTCCAATGATTCAGCTGCATCAGCTGCACATGTTATTGCATCACTGTTACTGTACATATGAACAGGGACTTCATTATTAGGATTATACTGATTGTCATAGGTATCTTGTCTTGTCTTATTCTCCCAAGACCCTGAGAATCTGGACTTCTGTCGACTGCATGAGTACAATGTCTTAGAATCACTAGCTGCCTCAGCTTTATTGTGACTAGAACCAGACTGAACTGAGGTTATGGTGTAGAGAGATGGCTCTCGGCAAAGTCCACCTACCCTTTGGCCTGCAAGCCCCTGCACAGACGATAGCAGCTGCGCTGAACAACCTGATGATGGAAGCAGTGGTGGGGGTGAGGTGCAGGGAACAAGGGACAGTAGACGGGAGGTGCCACGATATTCTGACCCAGCATTGTAATGCCTCTGTGGATCATGATGCTCCTTAACACTGGAGACACTCAAAAGGCTTAGATCCTCATACCGTCATAATTCAGGGAACCTGTGTATAAAGGAATCATTATTAAATATCCTGCCTCAATATGCAACATTATAATATTCACATAAAACCCCATCATGTATCAAAATGGAAGAAAATTCTAAAAATAAAATAGTGACAATAATGAAAGTAGTACAAGAACATTATGCTGAATTTACAAAATTCTATTTGACATACAAACTACATTCTTTACCTTATGTCAGCCACATTTCCCTTTACAAGATACAAAATATTCATAATTTTTTTTCAATACTTGTTAACCACTTTCTGTGTTAGTGAGGCAGCCCCAAATACATATTCACTCTGTAGATGTCATGTATAATGTATCAAAACCTCATCCTGCAATCAAAACCCAAGCCCTACAGACCTTTCTGTGGCTGCTTATATGCGTTGATTCAGTCCACTGACAGTATGCCACCCCCTGCATATCACATCATTACCATAAAATCTATCCTATGCACACCTTACAAACTCCTGCATGTTCAAACCCTGAGCACTCAAAACCTTTTTCACTCTATCCTTTCATTTCTGATTCAGTCTTCCCCTTTACTTTGTTCCCTTTACTTCTGACACATATACCCTCTTTGTCAACCTCTCCTTACTTATTTTCTCCATATGTCTAAATCATTTTAGAACATTCTTTTCATGTCTTAATGCATGAAAAAAACAATAAAACAACAAGCCTGAATGGTACTCTTCAGACACTGCAAGAGCTAAACAGCACAGGTCTAAACTCTACAAGCTTAAGAAATAAAAAAATTACCCAAATATTGCAACACAAGCAGAAGATTCAGTAAAAGTCTTATAAAAAAAAGGCCAAGACAGAAAATGAAGTAAGTATTGCAAGAGAGAGTAACAGAGATTCTAAGGAGTGGGATAGGACCCTTAAGAAAATGAGGATAGGGAACCCAATCTAGATGATAAAAGCAGAGCAACAACCATGAACAAGTTTTTTAGTTCTGTTTTACACTAGAAGGCAATGAAACAAAGTTTGAGACATTGACAAATAGCACTTGCATGATACCAGAATTTACTGTCACAGTTAGAGAAGTACTAACACAGATAGGTAAGCTGAAGACCAATAAAAACCCAGGTCCTGATTGTTTTCATCCACGAATAATTAAAATGTCATACATGAAATTGCTGGACTGTTAACTTATATTTTCAATTAATCTTTCCAGGTTGGAATAGTCTGGCAGGACTGGCGACTGGCAGACGTCACTCCTACATACAAAAAGGGAAGCCTTGAACTGTCAGGCAATCATAGCCTACCTGGAATACCACAGTCTGATCAATAATACACAGTATGTTTTTATAAGACATAGATCATGCCTTACAAAACTCCTTGAATCATATCATATGTATTCAATACCCACGAAAAGACAAATGCAAAAGATGTTATATTTCTGGACTTTTTGGAAGCATTCGACAGTGTCCCCCATGTTAAGCTGATGCATAAAGTCCAGGCCTTAGAGATTACTGGTTGCATAGGAAATTAGACAGAAGCCTGGTTAATATGACAGGAGACAAAGAGTTGTAATGAATGGTGAATCATCACTGTGGTCACCCATTACTAGTGTGGTCCCCCAGTGATCCGCATTTGGACCTATACTTTTCATCATCTGTATTACCGATATTGATGTAGGGCTAAATAATTTAGTGGCCAAATTTGTAGATGACACAAATATCGGCAATGCCATATTAACTGAAGAAGATAGGTTAAGATTACAAAAGTATCTAGATAAAATCACTCAATGGTTTAGAAAATGTCAGCTGATACAAGTTGGAAACCTCAACAAGAAATCTGAGTATGAACCAATAGGCCACAAAATAAAGGACACCCCTCATGTGAGGGATCTAGGTGTCCCTGTCTCCAATAACTTCAAATTCTCCCAGCATTGTAAAGAAGCTGCCAAGAAAGCAAATAAGACTTTAGGATTTATCAACAGAAACTTTTCATACAAAAGCAAGAATGAGATACTGTCACTATACTTAAGTCTAGTGAGACCACGCCTCAAATATGTGACACAGTTTTGGGTCCCCTAGGTAAGCAAGGATACTCTTAAATTGGAAGCAATATGGTGAAGAACAACTAAATTGATTCCTTGCATAACAAACCATATGAAGAGAGACTGTAAGAATCAACCTTGTTCTCCCTAAGCAAGAGGCTCCTCCAGGGCAAATTAACAAATTGATTTAAACTACTTAAAGGATTCAACGACGTTGATATTGAAAATTTCTTTACAGTGGTGCCAGACTTACCAATGAGAGAAAATTGACTAAAACTTAAAAGTCAGTGAGTTAATATGGACTGTAAGAAATATTTCTTTACCAACGACATTACCGATTTGTGGAAAAAGCTCCCAGAGAGTGTTGTTCAGAGCTACACCCTTAATATCTTTAAATCAGGATTGATCATCACTCATCACCCTCCAATACTGAATAATTCTTTTAATGTCATCATAACACAGTGGTATATCATGTTACCTTCTTAAGCACTGATCTCTCCTTGGCCATGTTATGGTAACATAACATTGATTAATCTGTGTCATCTGCTTTGAGACAGTCAGTAAGAAATATTGCATCATTTAACATCAGGAATAACATAGGCATGGTAAACTGGGAGGCTAGAGCTCATGCTTATCCTTACAAATGTCTTTACAATAATTGATGTGAGGATAATAGGATGGTAATTGCCTGGCAATTCACAGCTTCCCATTTTGTACATAGGAGTGAAGTCTGCTAGTCTCCAGTCCTGCTAGACTATTCCATCCTGGTGAGATTTATTGACCAATTGATTCTAATCCCTTTCAATATTTTAAGCAGTTTCCCTCTGACTGGATTTCTGCCTGACTCTACTGCCAGTGAGAGGGAAAGCTCTGGCAGTAGTAGTACCGGCCCCTGCCATAAAATTTCCCTCTCTGTTAGACCTTCCTCTCTTCAATATACCAATATTTGTGGTCTCTCTTGTATCTTCTCCTCAGATGAACACCATTTGTCGAGTATCTCTCCTAATATCTTACTTCTGTCTGAGACACAGTTGTCAAATGGTGTTCTCACTAGTCCCTTTTTCATATCTAACTATAACCTCCATTCATAATTCTGGTTCAAAGGTGGTATTTGTGCTTATTCCAACATCAACACACCTGCTGCATGTCTCAAGGACCTTGAGTGTTCAAACTTTAATGCTATGTGGCTCAAGGTCATTCTCCCTACTACCACACTCTTCCACTGTTTTGCCTATTGTTCTCTTATTTCTACAAATCTTATATCCTTCTTCGACTATCTAAACTCCAGCTATATGACTGTGACAAATTCTCACCCACGAGCCAAGATCCTCTACCTTCGGAATTTCAACGTTCGAAATTCGAAATGGTTGAACTCCTCCCATATGGACGGTGGAGGGATTGAAGCTTTACGTTCTCCATTCTCAACGATTCCGAGCAAATTGTCTACCATCCTACCCATGTTCCTGACCGCTATGACCACTCTCCTAATATTCTGGATTTGTTTTTCACCCCTAGTCCATCCCACTGTATATACACAATCTTGCCCTCAATTGGTTCATCTTATCACATTCTCATAAATGTATCTGTTCTGTTCTAATGGCACCTCTCCCTCCAGCAGCCCCTTCTAAGTGTAAATAATGGCAACTTAACAAACCTGACTGGAATAGCTTACATACCTTCTTTTCTGACTTTCCTTGGGTAAATTACTCTCTCTTATCTGGTGATGCTTCTGTCTCTGCCAAATGCATAGCAGAGGTTATTCTTGTAGGAATGGAAGCATTTATCCCCTCTTCCTTGATGAAAACCTCTTAATCCAATCCATGGTTCAACCATTCCTGTTCTGAGCCATTCAGGCGAGGGAGAAGGCATATTGAGCTTGGAAAAACTCTCCTTCCTCTGCCTCCCATTTAACTTTTATCACTGCCCATGATCACTGCAAGCATGTTACCCGTGAGGTGAAGCATTCCTTTATTCAAAGGAAGTGCAATAACCTTTGCTTGTCATCCACTGATAGGTCTTTCTGGTCTTTCGCTAAGAGCATCTCTAAGAACTTCTGTCACTCTACCTTTCCTTCACTTTTCTGTTTTCACAGTACTATAGCAATCCCTCCCACAGACAAAGCAACTCTTTGGTTCTTGTTTCTACTCTAACTCCATCTTGGTTGACTCTAACATTCCTTCACCCCCTGATGTTCCTCTCACTAATCCTCAGCCCCTTCCTGTAATCTCTTTTCATGTTGTTCCGAAAGCGATTCTTTCCATGGACACTAGCAAAGCTTATGGTCCTGATAGCATCCATCCTCATTTGCACCTGTGCTTGCTCGTCTGTTCCGTTTCTGTTTAAAAACCAAAACTTTCCCTTCTCCTTGGAAGCATGCATTGATACATCCCATCCCTAAGAAGGATGACCATTCTGACCCCTCTAGCTATCATCCTATTGCTTTGACATCTACCATCTACAAAGTCTTTGAATCCCTCCTCAACTCCCATACCCTTAAACACCTTGAAAATCACAGTCTTCTCTCTGATCACCTGTATGGCTTCCATAAGGTGAGATCTACTGGTGATATTCTTTCCTATCTTACTAATGTCTACTCAATATAAATGAAAGCTTTTTGGGAGTCATATGTAGTTGCCCTTGACATATCTAAGCCTTTTGACATGGTGTGGCACTGGGGTCTCATCTCTTAGCTTCCCTCTTTTGGTTTCCCTCTCTCACTCTGTTCCTTCATATCTAGCTTCCTCTCTGGCCGATCTAACTCTGTGGTTGTTAATGGATCAACCTCCCCCCTTTTCTCCAACAACAGCAGTGTCCCTCAAGGTTCTGTCTTGTCCCACACACTTTTTCTCCTTTTCTTCAACAATTTCCTTTCCTCCACAAATAATCCAATGTACTCGTATGCTGATGACTCAATACTGCATTCATCCATGTCATTCAATTCCGCTCCCTCTTCTCTCACTCAATCGGCATCTTGTCTTGACAAAGCTTCCTCAATAAACTCATACTTGGATATCACAGCAGGATACACAAAATCTCATTAAGTCTAATGCCTTCAAGACCCAGTTTCTACCCATCTCTCTAATGAAAACTCTTCACAATTTTTGTCTCTCCTTTGATGGTTTTGTAATTCCACTTCTTGACTCAGTGAACACACTTGGTATTACTGTAAAATCCACTCTTTCTTGGAAAACCTACGTTACAGGAATAGCTAAGTCTGCCTCTAAGAAACTGGGTGTCTTGTTTATATGTCAAAATTTCCTTTCTTCGGAACAGTTGTCCCATTTATACAAGGGATTGATTCATCCTTGTATGAAGTACTACTCTCACATTTGGGGTGGTTCTAGCTCTGTATCCTTACTTGACAGAATTAAGTCGAAAGCGGTCCCACTTATAAACTCCTAGGCTAACTCCCAAACTTGACACCCTTGCCCTATGCTGCAATGTTGGTTCATTTTCCCTCTTCTATATGTATTACTTTGGTTTTTGCTCTTGAGAGCTGGCTGTTTGTGTGCCCACACCATTAGCTAGACCATACAATATTCAGCAAGCTGCTAAATCACATGATTATTAAGTGGCCATCAGCAACTCAAGGGTGGGCTGTTTTGATACCTACTTCTTTTCCTAAATGTCAAAGCTTTGGAACTCTCTACCTTGTCACGTCTTTCCCAATAAATATGACCTGGCATATTTCAAAAGGCAGGTTTTTCACTTAATCCAAAATCCTTAAATACTTTTCCTTTCCTTGTCCATTCTTTTTCTGTTCCATAATTCTCCCATAATTCTCTCTATATTTCACTGGATGTGGACTTCTGTCTATGACTGGAGCCTTCAATATAAAAAATAAGTGAAGGGATACACATCATTGGTGATGGGATGCACGACATATTCATTTTCATTCTACCTTATGACTTTCAAGTGAAAATTTCCTTTAGGAATATTAATCCTGCAAGATATTATTTTCTGTCTGGTTTCCATCCAGCATATTGCTGGAGGGAGTGGAGGGGTGGGAGAGAGCCTTTGCTCAGCTATCATTTTCTTCTACTGCTTTTAAGGGGACTTTTTTTCTAAGTAGTTTTAAGGCCAGACTACCTTGCTTGGACCTTGGGTATGTGTGGTCTATGTATCTATGTAACTCTGTGTAACTATGTAACCACACTCTTCTTATTACTGCACCTCTCTCTTACCCTATCATTTCTTATTCAATTAACCCTCCCCACACTACATGTTATCCTCAAACATTTCATTACCTACACAATCACCATCTACTGTACATTCTCATCTAGAGCCCATGCCTCTAATAAATATAACACCTCTGGGACTACAATACCTTCAAACATACCAATTTAGACCCTCCCAGATAGCAATCTTTCTTTCTAAACATTCCTGAATGCTCTAAGGCCCTTTACACCCTCAACCACCCCAAGACTCACTTCTGCTCCCATGGTTCTATTTGCTGCCATATCCTCTCCCAGGTATCTAAAACACTTCACGTACTCAAAGTTTTCTCCATTCAAACTCACACCCCTACTAACCTGTCTTTCTCCCATGCTAAACCTAATAACTTTGTTTTATTAACATTTACTCTGAACTTCCTTCTTCAACATACTCTCCCAAACTCAAAAAGGCAACTTCTGCAGTTTCTCAACTGAATATACCAACAGTGCAGTGTCTTCAACAAAAAAATAATTGACTCACCACCAAAGCCCCACATCCCTGACAGACTGCAAACCTGCTTCTTATCTCTCCAAGACCCTTCCATTCACTTTCTCTCACCATCCTATCCTTTAGCAAATTACACAGTCATGGTGACATCATGTATCCAGCCACAGACCCACCTTCACCCGAAATCACTCACATTCCCTGCTTCTTATTCACACACGCCTTACTCTTTTGGTACAAACTCTTTAATGATTTTAACAGTTTTCCTCCCACATCACATATTCATAACACTTCACACACATCATCTTTATCAATCTACGCATATGCTTTCTCCAGATCTATAAAAACCTCATGCAAATCCTTCTGTTTCTTTAAATATTTTTCACATATTCTTCAGAGCAAATACCTTATAGATACATCCTCTATCACTCCTGGTGCCATGTCGTTCCTCCCCAGTCTGATGCTCTGTACATGCCTTCACCTCCTCAATCCCATGTTAGCGAAGTAGCATCAAGAACAGACAAAGAAAGGCCGCATCTGTTCACATACATTCTCTAGCTGTCACTTATAATGTTCCAAAATCATTGCTCCCTATCCACAACCTAGCTTCATAAGTCTTTCCATGGCTTAACCCAGATGTTTCACATACACTGGTTCAGTCCAATGACAATTCGTCAACCCCAGTGTACCATATCGTTCCAATTCACTCTATTCCGTGCACACCTTTCACCCTCCTGCATGTTCAGGCCCCGATTGTTCTAAATATTTTTCAATCCATCTTTCCATCTCCAGTTTTTTCTTCATATTCTCCTTGTTCCATCCACTTCTAACACATACATCCTCTTTGTCTACCTTTCATCACTCATTCTCTCCACATGTCTAAACCATTTCAGAACACCCTGTCCAGCTCTCCCAACCACAATCGTTATTACCACACCTCTCTCTTACCTGTTCATTACTTACTCAATTGAACCACCTCACACCACATACTGTTCTCAAACATTTCATTTCCAACACACCCACCCTCCTCCGCACAGTCTTATCTATAGCTCATGCCTCACATTCATATAATATTGTTAGGATAACTATATCTCTAAACATATCCATTTTTGCCCTCCCAGGTAACAAGTTCTCCTTCCATACATTCTTCAGCACTCCCAGAACATCTGCCCCCACACCCACCCTATGACTTACTTCCACATGCATGGTTCCATTCACTGCCATGTCCACTCCACGGTATCTACAACATTTCACAGCCTCCAAGTTCTCTCTATCTAAACTCATACCCCAACTAACCTGTCCCTCAATCCAGCTAAACCCAATAACACTGCTTTTATTAACAGTAACACAACTTCCTCCTATCACACTCTATTCCAAAGTCAGTTGCTAACTTCTGCAGTTTCACAACCGAATCTGCCACTAGTGCTGTATCATCAAAAAAATAACAATTGACTCATTTCCCACGCCCTCTCATCCCCTACAGACTGCAAACTCGCCACTCTCTTCAAGACTCTTGTATTTACTTCCCTCACCATCCCATCCATAAACAAATTAAACAGCCATGGTGACATCACACACCCCTGCAGCAAACCAACCTTTGCTTGGAACCTTCAGTCTCCTCCCTTCCTACTTATACATATGCCTTACATCTTTGATAAAAACTTCTTACTGCTTCAAGCAGTTTTCCTCCCACACCATATATTCTTAAGGCCTTCCACAAGGCATCTTGTCAGCCCTATCACATGCCTTCTGCAGATCCTTAAATGCCACATACAAATCCCTCTGTTTCTCTAAGTATTTCTCACACCCATTCTTTGGAATAAATACCTGATGCACACATCCTCTAACACTTCTGAAACCACACTGCTCCTACCCAGTCTGATGCTCTGTACATGCCTTCACCTTCTCAATCAATACCCTCCCATACAACTTACCAGGTACACTCAACAAACTTATACCTCTGTAGTTTGAACAATGACCTTTATTCTCCCAGCCCCAATACAATGGCACTATACATGCATTCTCCCAACTGGTTCATTTGGTTACACTCTCATACATGTACCTATTTCAAAGGCACCTACCCCTCCAGCTTCCCCTTCTAAGTGTAAATACTGGCACCTTAATAAAGCTCACTGGAATAACTTACAAAACTTCCTTTCTGACTTTCCTTGGGTAAATCATTGTCTTTTATGTGGTGAGGCTTCTGTCTCCGCCAAACGCACAGCAGAAGTTATTCTTGCGGGCATGGAAGCATTTATCCCCTATTCCTCCATGACTACCTCTTCATCCAATCCCTGGTTCAATTGTTCCTGTTCTGAGGCCATTCAGGCAAGGGATCAGGCATACTGGGCTTAGAAAGAATCCCCTTCCTCTGGCTCCCATTCAGCTTTTATTACTGCCCGTATTGCTGCCAACACATTATCCATGAGGCAAAGCGTTCCTTTATTCAAAGGAAAAGCGATAACCTCTCCTTGTCATCCACTGATAGGTCTTTCTGGTCTTTAGCTATGGGCATCTCTAACAACTTCTGTTGCTCTACCTTCCCTTCACCTATCCAATCTGACAGTACTATAGTTGTGTCTCCCATAGAAAAAACAACTAGCTTTGGTTCCTGTTTCTCCTCTAACTCCAACTTGGATGACTCTAACATTCCCTCACCCCCTGATGCTCCTCTTACTAATTCAATGCCTCTTCCTGTAATCTCTTTTCAGACTATCCAAAAAGTTCTTATTTCTCTGGACACAAGCAAAGCTTATGGTCCTGATGGCATCCATCCCCGTGTACTTAAAGAGTGTGCCTCTAAACTTCCACCTGCGCTTGCTCGTCTGTCCCGTTCCTGTTTAAAAACCAAAACTTTTCCTTCTCTTTGGAAATATGCTTTGATATATCCCATCTCTAAGAAGGGTGACTGTTCTGACCCCTCTAATTATTGTCCTGTTTCTTTGACATCTACCATTTCCAAAGTCTTTGAATCCCTCCTCATCTCCCACATCCTTAAACACCTCAAAAATCACAGTCTTCTCTCTGATCACCAGCATGGCTTGCATAAGGCAAGATCCACTGGTGATATTCTTTTCTAGATCCACTGGTGATATTCTTTTCTATCTTACTAACGTCTGGTCATCATCCCCGAAAGATTTTGGGGAGTCGTATATAATAGCCCTTGACATATCCAAGGTTTTTGATGGAGTGCGGCATTGGGGTCTCATCTCTAAGCTTCACCCTTCTGGCTTCCCTCCTTCACTCTGCTTCTTCATATCTAGCTTCCTCTCTGTCTGATCTATCTCTGTGGTTGTTGATGGATCAGCCTCCTCCCTTTTCTCCATCAACAGCAGTGTCCTTCAACGTTCTGTCCTTCTCCTACACTTTTTCTTCTTATTTTTTAACGATCTCCTCTACTCCACAAACAATCCAACGCACTCATACACTGATGACTCAACACTGCATTCATCCACATCCTTCAATCCTGCTCCTTCCTCTCTCACTCGACCTGCATCTCATCTTGACACAGCTTCCTCAATAAACTCAAGACTTGGACAGGATATCTCAGTGGGGTAAACAAAATCTAGTTAAGTTTAATACCTTTAAGACCCTATTTCCCCCCATCTTTCTATCGAAAACTCTTCACAACTCTCGTCTCTCCTTTGACAGTTCTGTACTTCCACCTCTTGACTCAATCAACATACGTGGTATTACTGTAATATCCACTCTTTCTTGGAAACCCCACATTATGGGAATAGCTAAGTCTGCCTGTGAAAAACTGGGTGTCCTGTATAGATGTCATACCTTTTTCTCTTTTGAACAGTTGCTCCATTTATACAAGGGATTGATTTGTCCTTGTATGGAATACTGCTCTCACATTTGAGGTGGTTCTAGCTCTGTATCCCTACTTGACAGAGTTAAGTCAAAAGCAGTCCAGCTTATAAATTGTCCCAGGCTAACTTCCAAACTTGACCCACTTGCCCCATGCCACAATGATGGTTTACTTGCCCTCTTCTATAGGTATTACTTTGGTTTTTGCTCCCGAGAGCTAGCTGCTTCCCATCACCAGTTAGACCATGCAATACTCAGCAAGCTGCTGCATTACATGATTATTGTGTGGATTTGTATGTAGCATTTATGGATCTGGAGAAGGCATATGTTAGGATTGATAGAGATGCTTTGTGGAAAGTCTTAAGAATATATGGTGTGGGAGTTAAGCTTCTAGAAGCAGTGAGAAGTTTTTATCAAGGGTGTAAGGCAAGTGTATGAGTAGGAAGAGAGAAGAGCGGATGGTTCCCTGTGAAAGTCGGCCTGCAGCATGGGTGTGTGATGTCCCCATGTTTGTTTAATTTGTTTATGGATGGGGTGGTTAGGGAGGGAAATGCAACAGTTTTGGCGAGAGGGGCGAGTATGCAGTCTGTTAGGGAGGAGAGGGTCTGGGAAATTAATCAATTGTTGTTCAATGATGATACAGCACAGGTGGCTGATTTGAGTGAGAAACTGCAGAAGTTGGTGACTGAGTTTGGAAAAGTGTGTGAAAGGAAAGAATTGAGAGTAACTGTGAATAAGAGCAAGGTTATTAGGTTCAGCAGGGTTGAAGGTCAAGTTAGTTGGGATATAAGCTTGAATGGGGAAAAATTGGAGGAAGTGAAGTATTTTAGATATCTGGGAGTGGACTTGGCAGCAAATGGAACTATGGAAGCGGAAGTGAGTCAAAGGGTTGGGGAGGGGGCGAGGGTTCTGGGAGTGATAAAAAATGTGTGGAAGGAGAGAACATTATCTTGGAGAGCAAAAATGGGTATGTTTGAAGGAATAGTAGTTCCAACAA
>JAYMFT010409405.1:0-18351 GCA_038088735.1 Panulirus argus | reverse complement strand
GCTTGTAAGAAGATGGTAGGACTAGCCCGGTAGTCCCGTTTTGATGAGACAGGAAGTAAGACCAGCAATCCTGACAATCCTGACTTGAAAACAGTAGCATTATTATAAAGCACGCAGTCGACCTGGGACTAAAGGGGTTGTCTCATCTCGAGGCTTTCGTACATCCTGACCGGGCGACACCAAGCCGTCCGCTTTACGGGAGCCACATCTGCATCACTACCCCTAACATGCAGTGTACCACAGGACACGAAGATGGGGCCGCTCTGCTTCCTCATCCTTATTACTGGCGCCCTGAGGGACACAAATCACCGCTGGAAGTACGTAGACGACTCCACCGTTGGCATCACAATGAACAACAACTCTCCTGACTTCAGTGCGCTTCAGTACATCTTCAACAATCTTCAGGGGTGGACTACTGCCGCCAACGCCACAATCAACCACATCAATAGACGCAGACAAAATCCTGCCCCTGACATTACACTAGCCCCCGACGTCCTCTAGGTAGACAGAAACCTCAGACTACTTGACGTCACTATAGACGACGGTTTAAGTAGGAAGAGTTATGTCTGCACTATCATCAAACCTTCCTCATACCGTCTATACCTTCTCCGCCGAGGGAAATCATTGGGCGTTCCACCAACCGAGCACAGGGATACCTACCACTCTGAAAGTCAGAAACAATCCATTAACAAGTGGACAGTTATGCAAGTGACAGCTCAGTGTTCTGTTAAACTATGTCGTATGTCAATTTCTGTATTACTGTAACTATTCATCATTCAATATTGAACCAATTGCTTTATGTAAAAACCACACCATTTTCTCTAAACTTCCCGGTACATCTGCCACCCTTCTTATCTAGATGTACCTCACCCATGTGTTTATCCAAAGAGTGGAAACATCCAGTCCATCTTGATCTTAAGATCTTGTATGATTAGTTAACTAGTAACTATAATGACCTCCCAGTTCTGTTTTATCTGTATTACTTCAACTGTGTATTTTCATCCGAATGGCTGCCTAAATTCAATATACCGTTATTCATTTATGTATTTTATCTAATTAACTTACGTACATACATAGACAGACATGTTCTGGGGTGGGTGGTGGAACAATGACACAATGTACAAAATAAAAAAGGTGAAATCTGTGTTTGGTTGAGAGCACAGTCGCCCCGTATGGTCTCCGTTCCTTAGAGGATGTGAGCCACAGATAAGCAGACAAGACTACTCATGTGGCCGGGTAGTCACAGTGTGTGCACCTCGGGCCCTTGTATCACACATGTCTGGACACAAATGAAGAAGAATTTAGTCTCCTGAGTCAGGTTCACATGACGTGAAGCCCTACTGCGAGAAAGATCTTATCCAAAAGTTACTGAAAGTTACGAAATATCCAAACTCTAGTCCACTGAATTTTTCCGAAGACAGTAAAGTATACACCGAAAGAAATAGCTTGCATAATTATCAAAGGACTTAGCAAGAACAATAATGATAGAAAACGAAAATATGCTAAGCAGTTGGGAATAAGAATGACACATTGGGAGCTGACACCACGGCTCTCCTGGGAGGCTGGTTCCCCTGGCGTTCCCGTTAGTTTTCCTGACTGCCGTAGTGGGTCTGTGTTCCTCGGAATGGCGCAGTGTTCCAAGTCATGTGCTCGCGGTGTTGTGTTCCTGGTGGGGAGAAACATTGTACAGTGTTTCCCAAAAGGTGTTGCTACTGCTAAGTTCCTGGTAGGAGGTTCTGGTATGGATTTGATGACAAGGGTGCTCCCAGCGTAGTATTCCAGGCATAGAGTTGCTGACGTGGTCGTGACTGGAGACATTAAGCTAACTTGGGTCGTTGCGGTGGTGTTCCTACGCATGGTAAATGTTGTTGGCAGGAGAGTCCTGGCGAGGCGCTCACCCTGTTTCTTTCTTAAATAAGGTTCCTGTCACAGGCGTTGCTGGCGGAGTTTTGCTGTGTTCCTGGCGAGGTGACCTGGCGGGAAGTTCCTGGCAAAGTGACCTGTTGGGGTGTTCCCTCGAGAGGTCACCTGGCGGGGTGTTCCTGGGTAACGCGTCACAACCCGTCATCTAAACAGCCAGGAATCGCATCACTAAGCTTTACACAGGCTCCCGCTATCTACCATCTACCGCCGCTTATCTGGCCCCTACCTGCATTGACCTTCTCTTATCGCACGCCTTACATTGTTCATCACATTCCTCCGTCTACCCTGAGCCTAGGCCTATTCAAGCAGGTACAGGAATTCCTTCCCAGGCGGCCACACACCAATTCCTTATCATTACTGTGCGAAAAATATATTTGATTTACGCCACAAAAATAACCATACCTAAATAATGTTGTACATTAGAAGCGTGTGTGACATCGCTACAATGGTATCCTGTAAGACTCTTCGGATCAGAACCTCCACATGGCCACCACCACCAGCCAATCGCGTTAGGCCTCCTCCCTAGCGGTCTTCGGACGCCATGCCAACGATGCGACGTGGATCAAATTTTGAGTCACTCGTCTTACCAGGGGTCAGTGACCGTCCACCTCCACCATCCCGAGGTTAGAGGTCACCTGAAGGTCTTCAGAAGGTACTTCCTCGGTCCCGTAGGCGTTGCCAGGGTAGGTAACAACCCAGAGTCCTGTAGCCCTCACCCGGCAGGTCACGTACACAGTACCATGACCCGCACGAGACAGGTCACTGTGCGTGGCAGTATATGGGAAGGACAGAAACAGGAGACCTACATATCTATGGCGAGGTTATCTGTGAAGGAGAAATATAAAAAAATTAAGGGTGGCGGTAGACACAGGATAGCAAAGCAGAAGGCACCTCCTTACCCACCTCTCCCTCCGGCTCAAATGCCACCAGTGCAGCACAGTGGTAAGACACTGGCATGAAATTCTTATAGTAAAGTGTAGACTGGAAAGAAAGTTCCTTATCATTTTGATAAAATCTGCTCGGCGGCTGGATCCCTAAAAACAAACAAAGAATGATTAACGAAAATATGGTTTCTTTACTGCGAAGAGATGTAAATGAATCATTTGTTCAACCTCGATTTACAGGTATCTTTAGTCTCTGCATATACCACTTATTCCAATGCTCCATCATTCCATATGCGAAAAAAATGTTCCCTCATATTGCTATCAAATCTCTTTTCTTGTATCTTCATATCAGTATTTCTGGTCAATGAGTTTCAAAAGTATACATTTTTTTCGTGTGATATTTTATCGAAACTATTTAGTATTCTGAACACTTCTACCAAGTCACATCGAAGTCTACGCTCTTTCTTAGAGAGAGAGAGAGTTTTAAGTCTTTGTGTGTTTCCTCACAAGGTATATTTCTGAGTGGAAGGGTTAGTTTTGTTGCTCTTCTTTGAAATCGTTCAAGCTTCTCTCTGTCCTTGACCAGGTTTGGTAACTAGAACTGAAACAGCGTAGATGAGGTCTAACCAGGCCATTGTAAAGCGTGTATCGTATCCTTTGTTTTGTTGTTTACTTTCTGTTTGTGAAACCTGACAACCAACTGGCTTTATTGTATGCGGCTAGGCAGTGTTTACCATACTTAAGGTCATTACTGATAATCACTCTAAGGTATTTTTCTTCGTTATATTGTTGTAGAGCTTTAACAAGTATATTGTACTTATAACTTACATGTTTGGCACCAAAGTACATAACTTGACATCTATCTATAATGACATCCATCTGCCAAGTCTCGGCCCATTCCGCCAGTTTGTCTAAATCCATCTGAATCATTAGGATGTCACGTTTGTCACTAGCACAGGCTATTTCCTAGTTCTTTGGGCGTGGTTGGGGCAGGGTGTATGCTTGAGCCTAGCGGGCGTTGTTAAATTAAATAAAGCAGGGAAGGATGCACGAGTGATCCAGCCACAGCAAGAGAAGAAATGACGCCATGTTGGCACAAGAGACTTGACTAGATCTGGTCGCTCGTCAACAATGTTTGTCAATAAAATGATAAAAGAGTAATTTAAGAAAAAAATATTTAGCATCTTTGTCGATACTGATTATAACGAAATGCAAATGAACGTATATCTTGGGTAACAAACGCTGTCTGATGAACGAAGAAAATTGCCTGCCAAAAGTTTACAAAATATCGGCTTACCTCAGCTAATACAACTGGCCAAGGCTGCTGAGCAGACTGATTCTGATCACAAGAAAAAATAAAAATCCTGCTGGTGCCGGATGAATACATCAGGTATTCTTTATAATGAAAGATAAACTGTTTCTTTAAGTGAGATATATAACATAAGAAACACCTATATACAATAAACAACGATTCAATTTAGAGATTCGCGCTCGTCAAAACAAGAACTAAGGCTTAAGACACTAAATCTGTGAGACCAATAATACACAGAGATTTAAAGAAACGTTCAGGAATAGACTTAAAAGCAATTGAGTAAACATGAAGACTAGCTGGATGTTCAGAAGCAAAATATTAACTTCGGTGTTCCATCTCTAGAAAATGCTGACTACACATGAGGGATATATGCAAGGCGATACCCCAGTCAATAGAGGGAAACGGTGGTGTTCAAGGTAATTAAACATTACTATCGGCTCTTGTAATACACCATCCATTAACATGAACCTGACCATCTCTTATGAGTGAGTGTAGCGGAATCAAATCCCTCATCTCACCACAGGCAATATTACTGAAGAGACTGAACATTCTGTATTATGACAACTCTGCTGCCTGAACAGTTCTCGTTTAAGAATATGGCGTCAGTATTTTACTGAGCTGCAGTTTTCAAGCAATGTGGACCTATGGAACTTGGACATCACGTAATACAGTCTAATGTTATAATGATAGCTACCCGTTTGTGTGAGCTCCCCGAGGGATGTGAACCCACGTCATGCGGCTGCTACAAATATTTCAAGTGACGAATTAAAGATCTCAAGCGAAAGCCTTTCTGAGCCGTATTTCATCTTATTTGTTTTTCTTTCCTCAAAGTTCTGTCCAGTAGCTACCGCTGAGAACTGACGACAAGTGGAAACGTCACTCCTTACAGTTATACAGTCACTAACATGAAGGTAAGCTAACGTTTAGTATACGCTTAATGTTTGTTTCGTAGGGACTTTTTGATTTTGTGGGGGATTAAGAAGGACTTGTTACAGTACACAATCGAATTTCTTTCTTCTTTCTTGATCTATTTTCCTCTAAGTAACTCAAAAAAACTGTGTGGTTTACCTTAATTGTTTACATTAATCCTAAATGCAAATGGGCACCAGAATGTAAAATAATCTTATAACGAAATGCATTCTCTGAGATTTCTCGATAGTCATTACTTTATACCAGGTAATCCAATTCATTTTCTTTCTTAGCTGAACGATGAGTCCAGTGTACATATCATGGCTACTCTCATTAGCGAGAAGTTGGTACCATCGGTAAAAACGACAGATATAATTAGTTGCTTGCATTCGCACTGTCATCAAGGCAAACTTCTAAGAAACACTGCAGGTTCGAGTACAGAACCATGTGATGCATCGCTGTGTATTATCACACGCTAGAAATTTATTGTCCTTGACTGTTCATTAACAAGAGGGTTGTACGAATCATCTGGCTATGGCTGTGTGAATGTAATATGTGTATGAACTGCACGCGTGGAGCTGGGTCATAGAGTGTCAGGGATCTGTGGGTTGTATTGGAAGTGTCTTCTGTCCCTTACTTCTGTCTAATGCCTTCTGCCTAAGCTTCCTGTCCTTTGTTTGTTACTATTGTCCAGTGTCTCCTGTCCCAGTCTCCTCCTCTCTGTCTCTTGATCCTGTACAGTGCTTCCAACTCTCTGTCTGTTACCTCTTATCTCTATGGTCCCTGACCCTGCTCTCTCATCCCCAAACTTCTGCTTGTTCCTTGCCTGCACCTCACACTCACTGTTCTTCCCTGTCTACTCTCTCTCAGCCTGCGGCCTGTGCCTGCTCCTGCTGCCCCTTGCCTGTTCCTGCTTCCCTCTTTCTAAATCTCTCTGTCCCTTTTCTCCTACATCTTAACGCCTCCCATTGTCCATTATTGGTTCTTGCTCCTGTCCTCTGTCTCCTGCTCCTTACGTACTACCCCAGTTTCTATCTCCTGTCCTCTGTTTCTCATCCCCCTCCCCTTACACATGCCCCTCACCCCTCTTCCCTACTACCTACTACCTTCTCGCTACTGTCTACTATCCCAGTTTACTTCCCCTTGCCCAAGCCTACAGTTCCGGCCCCAAGATTTTTTTTCTTATGCTGAAGGCTCCAGTCACGGACAAAAGTCCACATCAAGGCCGGGCCCTAATTGAAATATAGAGAATATTGAGAAAGGGGAAAATACGTCCTTATTCATCCTACTTACTCCCCATTACCTGTTGACACAGCCCCCTTTTTTCTCCTACTTACTGACCCTGTCTACTGTCCCTTGCTCCAGCCTTCTGCTTCCCATCCCCTGCCTACCGCCTCATACATGAACACTGCTTGTCAGCCCCTGCCAAGCATCCTCTATCGTCCCCTGCCGCTCTCCTGCCTACTGCCTACTGGCTACTACTCCGTGCCTACTAACTTGAAAACCTGCCTACTACCCGTGCCTTCTCTCCCCTGGTTCCTGTTACCGTATAGCCTTCAGTCCCTGGTTACTCCCCGCTCTGCCTTGCTTGCTGTCTCCCACTCAGTACCCAACACCCTCCCTGTAGATAACTGCTTGTTGTTCTCTGCTCCTTGGTTACTGCTCCCTGCCCTATGCTTCCTGTCTGCTTCCCCCCGTCCTATGCCCTACTGCTCCTGCTTATTGCCCCCCCCCCTTTCCCCTACCCCTTGCTTAATGCCTCCTGCTTCGTGCCTCCTGCCGCTGCTCCTTACCCGTTGCCCTAAGCTTACTTCCCCCATCGCAAGCCTACAACCCCCGCAATACTGTCCCTTGTCCCTCCTCCTGGGCCTCCTATCTCCTGCGTGTTACCCCCTACCCACTGCCCCTTCACTGTTATGTTCCAGCCTGTAGTCCCCTGGGTACTGTTTTCCACCAAGTACTTTAATCTACTTGCCTGCTACCCTCAGCCCTACCTACTGCCCCGTGAAGCTTGCTTGCTACCCCCAGACCCACTTACTGCTACCGCTCCTGCTTACCGCCCCCTGCTCTTTGTTTATTAACTACCCCTTCTGCATCCAACCGTTTTCCCCTGTAGAATGTTGTCCCGAAGTCTGCTCCCCCGTGTCCCAGCCCATAACCTTCGGTCCCAGCCCACTAACCCTTGCCCACTGCCCCCTCCCGTACCTCATCTTCTTACCCTCTGGTCATCGTTCAATACCTTTGCCCACTAACCATACCCTCCTGCCCCTAACCATACCCTCCCTTCTGCTCCGTGTTTGTGCTCCGCCGCACTGACCCTGCCCATCCCTGGCGTCCTCCGCCCAGCCTTCCGCCCAACGCCCGCTACCGCACCCCATCCCGCCTCCTGCCGCAGCCCACCTGCCCACAGTCTCCCCCAACCATCTGCCCCATACTTCCCCTACTACCTACCCTAAATACCCCTGCCATCTGCCTCCTGCCTCCTAACCAACCCTCCCCCCTGCCACCTGCCCTCCATCACCTGCCACAGCCTTCCTCTGCCACCTGGCACCAATCTCCCCCTCCCATCTGGCACCACCCTTCCCCTCAACTGATCCCAGCCTCCCTCTACCGCCTGACCCTAATTATCTGCCTCCTACCACTTGCCCAGATCGCCTACCTCCTACCACCTACCCATAACCACCTGTTTCCTATAACCTGCTTCTTACCACCTGCCTCCTACCACTTGCCTCCAGCTGCCTGCCCACAGCCACCTGACTCCTACCACTTGCCCACAGCCATCTGCCCCTCCCACCTAACAACAGCTTCCTGACCACCACCACCTGCCCCTTCTACCTGCCCCTACCACCCAACACAAGCTTTCAGCTCACGGCTCTTGGCTTCCTATTCATTGCTTCCTGTTTCCTGCCCTTCACCCGTGCCCACCTGTGCCCTCCCTATCGCTCCTCTGTCGCCTTCCCACACCCCCTCTCTGACCCTCTGCCCACAAAACAAGGCAGTCTCCAGCAATCCAACCCACAATACAGCCCCGTCTCTAGTCCCCCGTCCCGCCGAAAAGCCATGTTTCTAGCCACCCTGCCAACAATGTAGTCCCGTCTCTAGCTACCCTGCCAACAATGTAGTCCCGTCTCTGGCAACCCTTGCCAACAATATAGACCCGTCTCTAGCAACCCTGCCAACAATGTAGACCCGTCTCTAGCCACCCTGACAAAAATGTAGTCCCGTTTCTAGCCACCTTGCCAACAATATAGTCCCGTCTCTAGCCATCCTACCAACAATGTAGTCCCGTCTCTAGCCACCCTGACAACAATGTAGTCCCGTCTCTAGTCAACCTGCCAACAATGTAGTCCCATCTCTAGCCACCTTGCCAACAATTTAGTCCCGTCTCTGGCCACCCTGCCAACAATGTAGTCCCGTCTTTAGCCACCTTGACAACAATGTAGTCCAGTCTCTAGCCACCCTACCAACAATGTAGTCCCGTTTCTAGCCACAATGCCAACAATGTAGTCTCGTCTCTAGTAAACCTGACAACAATATAGTCTCGTTTCTTGCCACCCTGCCAACAATGTAGTCCCGTCTCTAGCCATCCTGCCAACAATGTAGTCCCGTCTTTAGCCACCCTGCCAACAATGAAGCCCCTTCTCTAGCCACCCTACCAACAATGTAGTCCCGTTTCTAGCCACCATGCCAACAATGTAGTCTCGTCTCTAGCCACCCTGATAACAATGTAGTTCCGTCTCTAGCCACTCTGCCAACAATGTAGTCCCGTCCCTAGCCACCTTGCCAACAATGTAGTCCCGTCCCTAGCTACTCTGACAACAATGTAGTCCCGTTTCTAGCCACCCTGATAACAGTGCAGCCTGGTCTCTGGTCATCCTGACAACAATGTAGTCCCGTCCCTAACCACCCTGACAACATTGCAGTCCCGTTACTAGCCACCCTGACATAAATGTAGTCCCTTCTCTAGCCACCCTGATAACAATGTAGCTCGGTCTCTAACCATCCTGATAACAATGTAGTCCTGTCCCTAGTCACCCTGACAACAATGTAATCCCAGCTCTAGCCACCCTAATAACAATGTAATCCCGTCTCTAGCCACTCTGCCAACAATGTAGCCCCGTCTCTAGCCACCCTGGAAACAATGTAGTCCCATCTCTTGCCACCTTGACGACAATGTAGTCCCGTCTTTAACCATCCTGACAACAATGTAGTCCCGTCTCTAGCCACCCTACCAACAATGTAGTCCCGTCTAGCTACCCTGCTAACAATGTAGTCCCGTCTCTAGTCACCCTGACAACAATGTAGTCCCGTCTTTTGCCACCTTGACAACAATGTAGTCCCGTCTCTTCCCACCCTGACAACAATGTAGCCCCTTCTCTAGCACCCTGCCAACAATGTAGTCCCGTTTCTAGCCACTATGCCAACAATGAAGTCTCGTCTCTAGCCACCCTGATAACAATGTAGTCCCGTTTCAGCCACCCTGACAACTATGTAGTCCCGTCTCTAGCCACCCTGATAACAATGTAGCCCGGTTTCTAACCATCCTGAAAACAATATAGTCTTGCCCCTAGCCACCCTGACAACAATGTAATCCCGTCTCTAGCCACCCTGACAACAATGTGGTCCCGTTACTAGCCACCTTAACGACAATGTAGTCCCGTCTCTAGCCATCCTGTCAAAAATGTAGTCCCGTTACTAGCCACCCTGACAACAATGTAATCCCGTCTCTGGCCACCCTACTAACAATGCAGTCCTGTTACTCGCCACTCTGATAACAATGAAGTCCCGTCTCTAGCCAACTTGACAACAATATAGTCCCGTCCTTAGCCACCATGACAACAATGTAGTCCCGTCCCTAGCTACCCTGACAACAATGCAGTCCCGTTACTAGCCACCCTGACATAAATGTAGTACCGTCTCTAGCCACCCTGCCAACAAGGTAATCCCTTCTATAGCCATCCTGAAAACAATGTAGTCCCGTTACTAGCCACCCTGACAACAATGTAGTCCCGTTTTAGCCACCCTGACAACAATGTAGTCCCGTCTCTAGCCAGCCTGCCTACAATGTAGTCCCGTCTCTAGCCAACCTGAAAACAATGTGGTCCCGTCTCTAGCCACCCTGACAACAATGTAGTCCCGTCTCTAGCCACCCTGACAACAATGTAGTCCCGTCTCTAGCCACCTTAACGACAATGTAGTCCCGTCTCTAGCCATCCTGTCAACAATGTAGTCCTGTCCCTAGCCACCCTGACATCAATGTAGTCCCGTTACTAGCCACCCTGACAACAAAGTAGTCCCATTTCTAGCCACGCTATCAACAATATAGTCCCGTCTATAGCCATCCTGACAACAGTGTAGTCCCATTACTAGCCAACCTGCCTACAATGTAGTCTCGTCTATAGCCACCCTGATGATGTAATCCCGTCTCTAGCCATCCTGACAACAATATAGTCCCGTTACTAGCCACCCTGACAACAATGTAATCCCGTCTCTAGCCACCCTGCTAACGATGCAGTCCCGTTACTAGCCACTCTGACAACAATGTAGTCCCGTCTCTAGCCAACCTGACAACAATGTAGTCCCGTCTCTAGCCACCCTGCCAACAATGTAGTCCCGTCTCTAGCCATCCTGACAACCACGCAGTCCCGTCTCTAGCCATCCTGACAACAATGTAGTCCGGTCTCTTGGCATACTGTCAACAATGTAGTCCTGTCGCTAGCAATGCAGTCCCGTTACTAGCCACTCTGACAACAATGTAGTCCAGTCTCTAGCCACCCTGCCAACAATGTAGTCCCGTCTCTAGCCATCCTGACAACAACGCAGTCCCGTCTCTAGCCATCCTGACAACAATGTAGTCCCGTCTCTAGCCACCCTGTTACCAATGCAGCCCGGTCCCTTGCCATACTGTCAACAATGTAGTCCTGTCCCTAGCCACCCTGATAACAATGTAATCCCGTTACTAGCCACCCTGACAACAATGTAGTCCCATTTCTAGCCATGCTACCAACAATATAGTCCCGTCTATAGCCATCCTGACAACAGTGTAGTCCCATTACCAGCCACCCTGCCAAAAATGTAGTCCCGTCTATAGCCACCCTGATAATGTAATCCCGTCTCAAGCCATCCTGACAACAATATAGTCCCGTTACTAGCTACCATGACAACAATGTAATCCCGTCTCTAGCCACCCTGCTAACAATGCAGTCCAGTTACTAGCCACTCTGACAACAATATAGTCCCGTCTCTAGCCAACCTGACAACAATGTAGTCCCGTTTTTAGCCACCCTGCCAACAATGAAGTCCCATCTCTAGCAATCCTGACAACAACGCAGTCCCGTCTCTAGCCATCCTGACAACAATGTATTCTCGTCTCTAGCCACCTTGCCAATAATGTAGTCCCATCTCTAACCACCCTGCCAACAATGTAGTCCCGTCTCTAGCCACCCTGATATTAATGTAGTCCCGTCTCTAAACACCCTGCCAACAATGTAGTCCCGTCTCTAGCCAACTTGATAACGATGTAGTCTCGTCTCTAGCCTCCCTGACAACAATGCAGTCCCATCTCTAGCCACCCTGCTAACAGTGTAGTCCCGCCTCTAGCCACCCTGCCAACAATGTAGTCCCGCTTCTAGATATCCTGCCAATAATGTAGTCCTGCTTCTAGATACCCTGCCAACAGTGTAGCCCCGTCTCTAGCCACCCTGCCAACAATGTAGTCCCGTTTCTAGACACCCTGCCAACAATGTAGTCCCGTCTCTAGCCACCCTGATAACAATGCAGCCCGGTCTCTAACCATCCTGGCAACAATGTAGTCCCGTCCCTAGCCACCCTGACAGCAATGGAATCCCGTCTCAAGCCATCCTGACAACAATGTAGTCCCATCCCGAGCCACTGTGAAAACAATGTAGTCCCGTCCCTAGCCACCCTGATAACAATGCAGCCCGGTCTCTAGCCATCCTGACAACAATGTAGTTCCTTCTCTAGCCACCCTGCCAACAATGTAGTCCCGTCTCTAACTAACCTGGCAACAATGTAGTCCCGTCCGTAGCCACCCTGTCAACAATGTAGTCCCGTTTTTAGCCACCCTGACAACAATGTAGTCCCGTTACTAGCCACTCTGCCAACAATGTTGTCCCGTCTCTAGCCATCCTGACAACAATGTAGTCCCGTTACTGGCCACTCTGACAACGATGTAGTCCCGTCTTTAGCCACCCTGATAACAATGCAACCCTGTCTCTAGCCATCCTGAAAACAATATAGTCTCGTCCCTAGCCATCTTGACAGCAATGTAGTCCCGTCTCTAGCCACCCTAACATCAAAGTTGTCCCGTCTCTAGTCACCGTGACAACAATATAGCCCCGTCTTTAGCCATCCTGACAACAATGTAGTCCCGTCTCTAGTTACCCCGACAACAATGTAGCCCCGTCTCTGGCCATTTTGACAACGATGTAGTCCCGTCTTTGGCTACCGTGCCGACAATGCAGAATCGTGTGTATCCAGCCTGTCAACAATGCAGCCCCATCTAATGCCATTTTGCCCACAATACATTCTCGAATCTAGCCACCTTGCCAAAGATGCAGCCCCGTCTCTATCCACCTTACCAACAATGCAGCCCCGTTTCTAGCCATCCTGCCAACAATGCAGCTCGTCACAAGCCACCCTACTTACAATCAAGCCCATCTACAGTCACCCTGCGAACAACACGACTCCGTCTCTAGCCACCCTGCCAACAATGCAGCCTCGTCATAAGTCACCCTGCCTACAACGTAGTCTCGTAACCAGCCATCCTGCTAACACTGCAGCATCGTCCCCAGCCACCCTCCAACGAAACAGCCCCGTCCTTAGCTACCTTGACAAATAATGCAGCCTAGTTCTAGCCAACATGCTTACAATGCATCCAGGTTTCTAGCCAGCCTACCAATAATGCCAACAATGCAGTCTCGTTTTGAACCATCCTGCCTACAATGCAGCCCCGTCTCTATTCACCCTGCTCACAATGCAGTTCCGTCTTTAGCCATCTTGCCAACAATGCAGCCCTGTTTCTAGCCACCCTTCGAGCAATGCAGCTCCGTCTCTAGCCACCATGCCAACAATGCAGCCCCATCTATTGCCATCCTGCCAGCAATATAACTTGTCTCTACCCAACCTATCGCCAGTGCAGCCCCGTCTCTAGCCATCCTGCCAATAATGCGGCCCCGTCTCCTGCTACCCTGCCAACAATGCAGCCCATCTCTAGCCATCCTCGCCAGAGAACAGCCACGTCTGCAGCTCCCACGTGCCTGCTCTTCCCTCCTGCCTTGTCGCGAGACGGACACCCGTGATTTATGCCCGTAATAAATCAGTCACTGTGGTTCACATAACCATACACAGCCGTGGGGAAGGAGAGCTACAGGAGGGAGAGGAAAACACAGGAGAGAGAGAGAGAGAGAGAGAGAGAGAGAGAGAGAGAGAGAGATGATGATGATGATGGAAAAGCGAACAAATTTCGCCGTTGCCATTAAAGATCTGTAAGGCAAGTCGTGGTCTTGCCAAGAGTCACCCCAGCACAAGACAATACCAGACTGCCTCACGTACAGCCACGTGCAGGTCCCGAGGCAGACCGGTAGCGTCAACGCTGGCGAAGTCTACTGGAGCACGACAAACCCCTGCAGCAGCAGCTCCAGTGTCCCACACTTGCCCTACCTTCACTATGATGAAGCTGACCATAACCTGGGTCTACCATTGTGCAATCTAAAAGTTATCGTCCAGGAAGAAGCTCAGTGAAATCCAAGGGTTAAGACAGGATTCCGATTCCTCTATCAAGGAATAAAGTATTGAAACTGAATCACTCTCATATTATGTACTTGAGCATTGCAAAATTAGGAAATTTGAAAAATCAGTAGATCCAGTGATAATTCCTGACAAACATTACAGGATGTGTTTAAACTTTTCATGCACAACAATGTTTTGCCCAAATACTACTGAAAATCGGTCACGTATCATGTAATACGTTGTATAATTCAGTCCTTGTGGCCCAGTTCCTGTGCCTTTTTGTGCAAGCTAAATTTGCCGCTTTTGCGACAAATCGCTAAACGCGAAGGTCAGCCAGGATGTAGCGAGGCTTCCTACAAGGCTTCTGTTATTGTGTCAGGTTCTAGCCATCTTACCACAGGATCACACCCCCAGCTCGGTACCCGCTACCCAGTACTGTGTAGCCATCATCACTACACTGCAAAACATGCGCAGCGGCCGTCCCACCTGCCACACAGGACAAGATGTGACATCTTGAGGGAGGCGGACGTGTGGAGGATGTGGGAAGCAGGGTAATATATGTGGAGACGCGTGAGCCCTGTTGACCTTGTGGATGGTCTGCACGTGCACGTATTATGAGGGCGGCGCTGGAGATGTTGCCCGAGCCCCTCCCACCACCCATCCGGAGGGGCGGCGCTGGGGACTTCGTTTCGCCCTCCACCCAGCTCCCTAACTCGACCCCCTGCCAGACTTGGAATTCCAATCAGGCATCGACGATATCTGTACTGTACGTCTGGGATGTAATGGAAGGAGCTCATTCACCCGCGGAGTAATCCCCAGATGGAATCCCCGACGGGATTAGTTTGGAGACTGGGAGCCTGGGTGGCCATTACAGCCCCTGGCAGGGAGGGTGGCAGGCAGGCTGCTGGTCAGTCCGCCGCTGACCACTACGGGGCAACTCCCTTCCTGGGTGTAAATAATAGTGCAAGTGCGTGGTAGTGGACGTCTTATTAAGGGTTTGCGCTTCAACGTGCGTCACTAATAACCTTATCAATATACAGTATCGAAACCAGTCATGCCTTATGATTTGTTACGCTTCTTGATTATATACAGATTACTCCCTGCTGCTGACGTTACAGCTGTTTTGTTGTCTAATCTTTGCATCATCATCAAAAATGATAGTAATGCAACAGATCATTAATGACAACAGAACACTCAGAAATGTTTCATTTTACAGAAGCGAGATGTGGACTCGCAATGTATCTTTCCTCCGTTCGTACGAAAACCATTGCCATCAAGTGGTTTAGTCTGTTCAAAAGTTGTCATTAGTCATAACAGCCAGGCCAACGTTATCCCGCCCCTTCTCCTCCTCCTAACCTTCAATAGGTGAGTCCTGTTACCTGGTCACAGTCCTCCTTCAGAACCGTCTGTCAGGCCCCCCAGCCAGACACCCCAGGTCAGCTGTTCACCTGAGGTCGAGCTCTGGCACTAAGCCCCGGATTTATACACGGAGTCGACTCGTTTCGCTGTCGTCTCACCACAACCCTCCCTCTCCGACGAAGACTTGCGACTCCCGTTTCGAACTATTTTTCGTCTGTGAAAGTCACGCTGTCCCGCCCTCACATGGCAGTATGATGGGTGAAGTGGCATTTTAGGGTAAATCATGCATCACTCACCTCCCTACAGTACAAGACTGAACCTCCCTTATCATGAAGTCAGAGGAAGATACAGGGTGATCTGTGACCTGGTGTCAAGCCAATAAAACCAAAACATTCCCGGGGAAAAGGCACTATGAACCTTGCCTCACGATAAAGTTAAAATGTTTATGTGATGCCACTAATCTCAGAAATGGTACTTTATGTTATGAAGAAATGATTTTCATTCCTTAACACAACATCTGCAAAGTCAAACACAACTTGTACTTTGCAATACAGAGGAGGAGATCGAAAACTTACAGCACTTGGAGCAACGTGTGACCACCAAGAAATGATAGTCGTAAACTCACTCCTACCTGAGCCTTAGCGAACCTTAGCCACCAGGATGAAAACATCGGCAAAAACATTAACGAGCCTCACTAAAGCCTCAGGCATCACTCTACAAACACAAAAACCGACTCACCTGTTAACGAGACACAAGGGCACCGCTCGGCCACTGAAACGAAAAACAAGACCAGTTAATCCTTTGACATACGGGGAGACTTATGACCACTCAGTGAGAAAGTGACATTTACATACAACCACAACGTTAAATAAAAAGTCACTACACAATATGACCCTGTGATCTGGGGTGGAGCATGGGGCATGTAGACACACACACACACTGCCGCACAAGCCAACATCTGCAAGGATAGGTTATGGCTGTTTCCCATCGCTCACATTTGTTCCTTGTAACAAGATGGTACCCAAAATAGAGGCTGTGAATACTCTTATCTGCAACATTATCTGCACATATTAAAATCAGGATTGACAACTAGTATTCCAAAGTGACCTGCATGTCTATTTTCGGTAGAATGTACCGTACAGTACTAGGTATGACGTAAAATGTACCAAACAGTCAAAAGCCGAACTATGCTGAGCATACGTATTGTGAGTTAAATCTACAGGTTCTACCGCATACCTGTAGACCTCCTACAGGTACCAGTATGACGGAAGGTCCTTAACACAACAGAATAATCTCGTCAGCCGAGCCTTTCCTTCGCTGCTGGCCCCCGCCACACACAACTCTCCTATACATAAACAAACAAGTTTTTCAGTGCGATGGTGACAGTTAAGGCCGACGGTCGCTTAGGTATACGGCATCATACCGCTGACTGATCCACTCTCTCCATCACCATAACTCACCAGTGACTGAACCACTTTTCCCATCACCATAACCCACCAGTGACTGAACCAATTTTCCCATAACCACCAGTGACTGATCCACTCCGTCCATCATCATAAACCACCAGTAATTGTAAGACTCTCTCCATCACCATAACCCACATGTGCTATGTTCTCTTCGTCACTCGCCAGTGTCAGCAGTGCTTACCGCTTCCTCTAGCGCCATAACTCATCAGTGCTATACACATCCCTTCACCACTTCACCTCACCAGTGATGGACAATTTCCTTTATCACTACAACCCACCAGCACTATACAACTTCCTCTAACACTGTAACCCGCCAGCATTATACAACTCCCTGCAACACTATAACCCACCAGTATTATACAACTTCCTCCAACACTATAACCTACCAGCGCTATACAACTCCCTCCAACACTATAACCCACGAGCATTATCCAGCTCCCTCCAACACTATAACCCACCAGCACTATACACCTTCCTCCAACACTATAAACCACCAGCACTATACAACTCCTTCCAACACTATAACCCACCAACACTATACAACTCCCTCCAACACTATAACCCACCAGAACTATACATCTCCCTCCAACACTGTAACCCACCAGTGCTATACAACTTCCTGCAACACTATAATCCACCAGCACTATACAACTTCCTCCAACACTAAATCCCTCCAGCACTATACAACTTCCTCCAACACGATAACCCACCAGCACTATACAACGTCCTCCAACACTATAACCCCCCAGCACTATACAACTTCCTCCAACACTATAACCCACCAGCACTATACATCTCCCCAGCACTGTAACCCACCAGTGCTATACAACTTCCCCAACACTATAATCCACCAGATCTCTACAACTCCCCCAACACTATACAACTTCCTCCAACACTATAACCCACCAGCACTATACAACGTCCTCCAATACTATAACACACCAGCACTATATAACGTCCTCCAATACTATAACACACCAGCACTATATAACGTCCTCCAACACTATAATCCACCAGTACTATAAAACTCCCCGACACTATATCCCACCAGCACTATACAACTTCCTCCAACACTATAACCCACCAGCACTATACAACGTCCTCCAACACTATAACCCACCAGCGCTACGCACTGCCAGCCTCACTATAACATTAAACGTCATGTACCTCAATACCCTCTTCCCTGTACGGCAGCCACGGTACACGGGAGATGTACCTCCATAAAAACCCACCAGTGCAGGTAGGCTGCGGTACCCCTGGCAGGCCTCCTGCCCGTCGCGGCCACCGTCGGCCAAACTGCAGGTACATACCACAGGTAAAGTTTAAAGCCCCGCCACTGTTATTACCAGGGATTTAAACGACGGGTCCCAGGCTTGCTTAGCTGAGGTAGCCTACCTTACCCAGGCCTGAAGCTGTGTTATGGTGCGGCCCAGCGCCTTATGACGGCAGCCGTGGCAGCCTAAGAAGATCGCACTCGAAAGTGTATAACATAGGATTTTCGACTTCTCAACTATCAGTCGTAAATACGAGCATGCGGCCCCCCCCCGTTTTTTTTTTATTGTCTTCTCTTTTTGATGTCTTCGTACAGCATATGGTCGGAGGTCAGGAAGGAAGGCTTGGGTCCTGGTATTTTAAATATGCATACAAAGATTTCTAAAGAATATATATCTAAATTGCTACGTAAAACAAATATATTGCCTCCTTAACTGCCACCTTCTTTTAAGCCTAGAAGCAAAACGATCATATA
>JAYMFT010409394.1:0-18351 GCA_038088735.1 Panulirus argus | reverse complement strand
ATATATATATATATATATATATAGCATTAATGGGATGGCCTTGATTAGGGCCTTAGCTGCCTGTGCCGTCTCAGCTAACATAGAAAAAAAAGAAAAAATATTATATGTAAAAAACATAGGCTGTAATGTCATTTTACACTGATTTCACTCCAAGCATTAATGGTAGTTTATATACGCCCCAGCTATGGTGAACAGAAAAAAAATTCTGGGGCATTCATGCTCCAGCCATAACAAATAGGAAAAAATGTACTGGAGCTTATACACCTCAGCAGCAGTGACTGAGTCAAGGAATTTAGGTGAGAAATTCTTTGGGAAAGAGAATGAATTGTATGTAGCATTTGTGGAGGTGGGTGATTACTAGTGATTTATGCACCTGGGATAGAGAGGACTAAGAAGAGGTGAATGTTTAATTAAGGCGGAGCTGAGTGAAGTGACTCAAATTTTTTTAAGGCAGGTATCAAGTAATGGATGATTTGAACGTGAAAGTGGATAATGTGATTGCTGTTAGGAAGAGGTTGCTAGGGTCATTTAACAACAGTACTCTTCTGCTCTGTTTTTAACCTTACCTTACATGTACATAGATGAAGGTGCTGTTTTGACTTGGTATTTCTAACTTAGTTGCTTCTTCCAAAACCTTAGTAATTATAAAATAATCTGTGCTACTCATTTATTGGCTGTCGGAATATTTCATTATTGTTTGTTTTATCTTGCTTTCTTTATTGCTTGTGATACATTTTTTAGTTTTTATGTATATATTTATTTGTATGAACGTCAGTACAGTTGGAGAGTTGTATGATGCTTGGTTGTATTAGATGATGATGTCATCAGAACTAGAAAAGATTGATAATCTTGAAAAACACAAAATGATATGTTCATTATTGAAATGTGTTTGTAATCCTTACATGTGGAAACTGAATTTCCTGAATGGTGAATTATTTTAATAATTTCAAGTTTACATTGCAGAATCTCCATAGTCCCTCTCACATGAGACATGGTTCTACTAACCCCTAACATAAGAATATTTTTTTCATACTCATTTCAATAAAAGTGTATTTTTATTAGAAATGTATTTATATTTTTCTGTATGTTTCGCATCTCATTTTCATTATTTTGTATTTCAGAGTCGTCTAGTCATAAACAACACATAGAACTATGATACTTGGATTTGGGTGTAGTAGGTAATGTTTTGTAAGTAAAGTGTATAGGTGTGTCCTGTAAAATATTTATAAAAAATGTCCTGTGTTTTTATTTAGGTCATCATCAGTTTTTGGAATTTTCAATCTAAAAAAATGTTAACTTATTCATGCATTCTTTTGTCTCAATACATAGTTTTAAACATACAGTTTAAACAAGATTTTATGTATATGAAGGAGTTATTTTTATTATAAATACATTCCTAAATCTGGTATTTATGAAGCATTAAATGCACATTGGACACTGTTGTACAATCATGCAGTTTTGAAACCTCTGGAAGGATTTCTTTTTATAAAATACACACAATAAACTCCACGAACTTTAATGAATTTTATTATAAGTTTCTGTTCCTTACGTTCTTTCTATAAAGGATAACATTTCATACAGATGATGATTTCAGCTTACCATGGGGCAAGAGTAAATGTGTAGATTGTTACACTTTGAAGCATTCAGTGGATACATAAGAGTATCATCCTGTTTTTTGAGCAATTGGATTTACCATGTAAATTCAACAAACCCAATCAATTCTGGGGCAGCATCCACCTAACCAAGCAGCCCATCTCTTCTGGGCCAGTCAATCACAATTATCAGAGAGAAAGAATGCTACCTGTTTGTTGTTTCTCACCTTTGGAGCAATGGAACTAGTGGTCCAAAGTCCACCATACGTCAATGCATACTTGCCACAGAACAGGAATATTTCCTTATATTTTAGTCACTTATATGGGTATTTGCTCTCATCAGTTGTAAGCAAATGAGACCACACTTTGCTTGTTCTTGGCGCTACCTTGCTGCTGCAGAAAAAGTTTGAAAAAAAGTAGAGATGGATATTACTAATAGAAAGGGTAAATAATTTATCAAAAGCAGTAATTCTATTTGTTTTATGTAGTTTATGATATTCAGTCCCAGTATAAAGTTGATTCAAGGCACTCCTTTGATTTGTCGTTATAGAGAGAGATTCTTAGGTGGAATTTTCAATCATATGGAGTGAAAATGTAAGTAAACCCTGCTTTGAGCAACAACATTCACCTGCAGTGGTATCCACATCATATCAAGTCTTAACACCAAAGGCAGTGGAAGTAGTCATCTAAAAGTGATTAATTAGTGTGTTTATTCGGAAGCAACATACCCCTGTGGTGTTTGGTGTACCAAGTAAATGTGATATTTTATGACAAGCTATGATTGCTTAAAATCCTTTGTCAGCAGTTTTAAGCTAAGGCCACCAAATGTTTACATCAATGAATAGTGTGTGAAATAATTTTTTAAAGAGTGCTTATTATTGTCTGTGATTTATTACCTTATACTTCAGTCTAGTTAGTCTGTGTTATCATCTGAGGTTATGTGAATGTCTTGCGTTTAGTTCCCATGTTAACATTTCAGTGTCATGTTATTCTTTCCTGCACAGAATTTAAACTCTGAAAATTAGTTCTGAGTAACATTTCAGTGAATTAAATAATGATTATGATTACAGACGTTACATAATACTAAATATTTTTTGACTTTGGGCTTGCCACTATATTAAGATAAATCCTTGAATCTGATCAAGATATACCTGGATGGCTTTCACATATTAAGTCAGGGTATTAATAGCAAGAGACAGCAACCAAAATGACTTGCGATGGCAAAATTAGCAGTGTGAATGTTGTATGACAGCAGAGCTTGCTGCACAAGTTGAGTGCCAGAGACAGTATCCTCATAGTTATAAACCTGTTTTCATAGTTCCTAAACTAAGCTAACACCAAAACCATCTGGAATAAGAGATTATCCTAAGTGGCATTTTCCCCCTCTGACCAAGAGCTTTAATAGTGCTAGGTAAGAGCTTACCCTCACACACAAGTCCTCACTAAGGTCAAGCCTTAGGGAAAAAAAAAAGGGGGGGGGGACTATAGAGGCACCAGAGCGAAGCAAATTAATAAGAGTTTTTGAGGAAGTGAAAAGTTTACTTTTTAAAAAGAGGCTGGTTGTAGTTAGGAAAAACATGAGGTAAAAGAGTTCCAAGGCTCAGCAGTCTTGGGAAAGAAACAGACCACAACAGCCCATCCTTGAGCTGTCAACCAAAACCAAAGGAAATGTGTTAACCAGCTTCAGCTTAAAACTGTAATATATTCTACTTTCTGTAATTATATGAGAGTGGACATGTTGAAAATGTGGTGAGGCAAGCTGATTGTGTATGGAATGAAAGTGTAAGCGAGGGGTGTGGTCTCGAGAAGATTGAATACAAGGCTTATTAGGATGTGCTTAAATGGTTCAGACATGTAGAAAGGATGAACAGAGACTGACTGACTAAAATGGTGTGTGTGTCAGATTGGTGGGAGGGTGGGGGGAATAGAAATGGAGGGGGGATTGTTTTGGGATACCATATTGGGGCCTAAAAATTCAGGAGGGGAAGAGGCATGCATGGGAGAATAAGCCAGATCAGTTTGGCAAATTGGGGATGTGCTGTCACTTGGCTAACCTTTGCCTGTTCCCGGTACAACCTCATAAATGTGGGAAATAGCAATCAAGTATGAAAAAATAAATAATATCTGCTTGTAGAGGTGGGGAAGTGGGAATATCAACAAACAGCAAATTATTTGATCCTGTAACTATATTTTCAAATTTTTCTATGTTGATGCAAACTTGTTAGTGTTATTAATTATTCATTGATGACCAGTTACCATTTAAGTTATTTAAGGTTGGACTTTTTTTCCACAGGCCCTATAACCATATAATAAATGCTCAAAATAAAATAGTGATGAATCATGTACACCTTTCACAATGGATAGAAATAAAAATGAAATAAATTGCCCTTCCCCAAGGAGGTGCTAGCCAACTCAGATAAACCTCTATCACCCTCTTCTCCCACCAACAGCTTTGGTGTGTTCTACGTTCATCCCATTCTGACGGGTACTTATGTTGTACTTTATGTTGTATTAAGTTCCCTGTTCTTGGGATTTGGGAATATTAAACTTACCCACCTCTCCTTGGGATCAGGGAGTAAGAAACCTACCCACATATCTCCAGCAAGCCAGTGAAAGTGACAAACAAAAGCAGGAGCAGGGTCCCTGAAATGCATTCCCATCCTCTTGTATCATCACTTTTTAAATGTAGGAAGAAAAAAAAAAGCAAGGAATTTTCTTTAAAGGCTCAAGCTGGGTTGTCTGAATGTGCATGGTTGTAAACAGGAAAAAAAAAAGGGGGGGGGGGTAGATGTAGGTGCTATGTTTGATCAAATTAATTTGGGTGTTCTGGTCCAGAGCAAAATAAAGCTGAAAGGATTGGGAAGTATAGTGGCTTGGGAATGTTTAAGTGCAAAATCTAGGAATACTGAAGGGACAAAAGTGAAAGACAGGGTTGCACTCCTGATGCAGAATGAGCTGTGAGACTGTGTAATAGGTTTCAAGGTAGTGAATTCAAGGCTGATATGGGTTAAAATGAAAGCAGACTATGTGAGGTGTGAATATAAGTGCTTATGCACCAGTAAGCATGATGACTGAATTATTACATTTTGGGAGAAAGTAGTTTAGATCTTTAAGGAGAATTATGAGAGAAAAAAATGTAACCAAGAGAGGGAAAATATAAAAATTACCAAGGAAAAGAGAAAACAATGGTAGGAATCAGACAAATGGCATTAGCTGTTTGAAGGGTACTTGCAGCATAAGCAGGAGGGATGGAGTAGCTAATACTGAAGCGTAAAGGAATGAGATGTCAAAGAGAAGGAAAGACTTTGGGTATAAAATGTCCAAGAATGGCTGAAGTACAAACTTAAGCTTAAAGTTGTTTGGTTATGTGGAGAAAACTTACAATGCTAAGAAGGCAAGGGAAACATATAAAAGTGAGGAAGGAGGAAACAGTGTTAGGGGTAGGGGTAAGCAGTAAGCATCCAGGGAGAAGAAAGTGAGGAAAATTGTTGGATGAGATAACACAGGAAGTTGTGTTGGGTACAGAGCAATGATGGGAAGTGTGTTTGGACAGGGCAGTCTGGAGACCCTCCAACCTCCTGAAAAGTTAGGGTACTGATGGGAACAAGACATCAGAGATACAGACACAGATAAATATATGTAAATGGTTTTGGAGTTAATGATAAAATATACATAATTAGACATAATCATGTATTAATGACCTAAAGGTGTTTATATAGAATGCTTTGTCATAAGTAATCAATGAGATATAAAGTATACATCACATTTTATTTACAATAAAATCATCTTATAAAAAGCCATATCAATATTTGGGATTAGAATATTTTCAAACAATATAACTGTTTGGTGATGTCACTCAGCTAACTATTTTGTCCAATGTAACAAAACCCAAAACTTTTCTCTCAAATTGAATATACTTGCATATATATTACATTATTGTCTTAATCAATAAGCTGAAGCCCAAAATTTGATTACACTCAATTCTAAAAACAACAGTACCATTTTTCTGTAAGTTCTAAGTTTCATCCTATTATATTTTATAGTATTTACATACTCTACAGTAAAGCTGCTGTTCTCTAAAGACTAGACAGCAGCAACACATGCCTTTACATCTCTTCATATAATGGACAGACAAGTACCTTGAGTAAAGTAATAAAGATTTATCACAAATATTCACCGTGCACAGTTTTGGAATCATGGGCATCTTACTCCCATGGATTGAAACCATTTGCTTCCATTTCCTTAAGCAATAACACGAGATGATGGAGCAGCACTGATTCTGCAGTTTTTAAAGTCTCACATTTCTTAAATGGAATACTTTTTTATGGTGAGTGATGGGTATCTGAATAAATCCAAAATAATTTATTTCTTAATCTTCTTTGGAATCAAGACTAGATCATACATGATTATCATTTGAATATTCTTTCACTCAATTATTTACATTTACATAGAACAGAATAACAACCCTGAATAAATTACATAAATAAAATTTACATCACCCAATACATCCTTTAAACAATTTATGAACTGCAGCTACTCAATGCATTCCAACAACAAAATGCTCAATGACAAACTAATATATGTCTCCTTCATCCTGAATACTGTTTCTTGGTCCTTGGCTTCCTTGCATCATCATGGGATACTTGAAAGACAGTGCCAGTAAGAGGACACACACTGGGGTTAGGTGCACAAGTGGGGTGAGCCATAACTCCATTTGGAAAGATTGTGAATTCACAGCTTGAGAATCCTCCGTTACATACACAGCATATCCTGTTTTGTAAAGGAGGATAACTGTAGACAGTATTAATTTCTTTAAAAAGAAAAGTAAAGCCTCCTCTAAGGTGAACTTAAAGAAGTTTTCAGAATACTAAATAATTCAATTCCTTTTGTATAAGACAGAAACCTGTAACCAGATATAAAGTTAGGAAGTTATGGAGGAAAACATGCTTTAATAATATAGGCAGAAAGTGAATATTGGCAAGAGTTAAAAAAGACTGATAGGGAGAGAAAGGAGTGATGAACTTCATAGAAATAAGAACATTTTTTAGATCATTAGGGGACAAATTGAAGGCGAAAATGAGGAGAGTGGATACAGTAGTGGATATAGGTAAAGAAAACGGTTATAATTTTGAACACACTAAATTCCCCAGAATCCATGTGAACCATTAAATCAGCTTGACGAAAATTTTTTCATACTTGATTGCTGTTTCCTGCTTTATCAAGGTAGCGCCTGGAAAAGAAGAAAGTCCGCATCCTCTCACACCCATTCTTTAATCGTCATGTGTGATACACTAAAACCACAGCTCCCTATCCATAACCAGGCCCTCCAGACCTTCCCATGGTTTACCCCAGATGCTACACATGCCCTGGTTCAGTCCATTTACAGCATGTTGACCCAAGTATACCATATTATTCCAATTCACTCTTCACTGTGCATGCATTTCACCCTCCTGCACTTTCAGACCCTGATTGCTCAAAGTCTTTTTCACTTCATCCTTCTATCTCCAATTCGGTCTCCTAGTTCTTGCTCCCTCCACTTCTGACATATACATCCTCTATGTCAACTTTTCCTCACTCATTCTCTCCATATGTCCAAACCATTTCTGTACACCCTCATTAGATCTCTCCACCAAACTCTTTTTATTACCACACATCTCTCCAACAATTTCATCTTTTTTTAACATTGGAGGCTCCAGTCATGGACAGAGGTCCACATCAAGGCCAGTCCTTAATTGATATATAGACAGGATTATGTTGGGGAAAAAGAATCCACCCTCCACACAGCCTTATCTATAGCCCATGCCTCACATCCATATAATATTGCTGGGACTACTGTTCCTTCAAATATCCATTTTTGCCCTCCAAGATAAAATTCTCTCTTTCCACACATTCTTCAGTGCTCATAGAACCTTTACTCTCTCTCTCTCACCCAATGACTCACTACCACTTCCATGGTTCCATTCACTGCCATGTCCACTCCTAGGTATCTAAAACACTTCACTTCCTCCAATATTTCTCCATTCCAACTCACATCCCAAATAGTCTGTCCCTCAACCCTGCTAAACATTATAAACTTCCTTTTATTCACATTTGCTTTCAACTTCCTCCTTACACACACACTCAACCAAATTAAGTCACCAATTTATGCAGTTTCTGATTCGAATCTGACACTACCGCTGTATCATCAACAAACAACAACAGACTCACTTGATGAGTGTATAAAATAAAGCATTACACTTAAGACACTTTAACTTTGCATTGTGTACACACTGCATAAAACTCAATTACCACTCAATCCTTCATCTCACTTCCCTTGCGAAGGAAAGTGTGATCCTTCCAACTCAAGGGGGTCTGTGATGTTATAGCAATGAGGATTAGTACTGACATGAACCCAATCATCACTGATGTGGAAAAGCAGATCTGATCACAGCCTAGAAACTAAGAAATGACGTTATCCTTTCATAAGGGCTACAGTATGCGACTGGAATAAAACAATATCCTATTCATGACTGGTAGGCTCTTGTCATGCAAGTATGAACTAGACATTATCAGAATGGTGTACCTAACATAAGTATGCATCTGAGCAATTTGCAGTTCCTCTCCAACTCATACCTAACATAAGTATGCATCTGAGCAATTTGCAGTTCCTCTCCAACTCTCATAATAAACACTACAGGCAAATCAAATCACGATGGCAGTTTATATGACTTCGTAATTGAATCATGTAGTATAACAGTTCAAATTGCTATCCTAAAAAGGGTTAATATCTATCTACACGAGAAATGGTATCACAAAAATTAGACAAGGCTTAAAAAACTCAGACAGACCTGTTTGCAGCCAATGGAATAGGTCCCATATCTTTACACAGCTTATACAGAATAAATTTTTGCTGAATGTTCTCACTGCGCACTAGAGTCTGTTGTATTCTCTTGATACGACTCTGAAAATATAGACAAAATTTATCAAACATTAGTCTAGAAGCTAAGCCAGAACAAAAAGCTAAATTAACTACAATATTACAAATCTAAAACTCTAAATCATTTTGTCTGTACTTCATGCTTCAAGGAGGAATATGCATCTGACTTATTCTCTATGCTGAAATCCAACGCTAAAACATGTGTCAAAATATGAATAATGCTTGTCTTTGATGTTTATTCATCGTTTCCTGCATTATCAAGGTACTACCTGGAACAGATGAAGAACAGCCTTATTTCCTTTCATCCATTCTATAACTGTCATGTACAGTACTGCACATAACATTTCCAGAACAATTTTCCACAATACAGAGCAGTGCTGCTAACTGCCTACAAGCAAACCAAGTCACTAAAGATAGAAGCATAATATTCAAGCATTATGTGAGACAGACTTGCATATTTAATGGTGAATTTCTAAAGTGAGCATACATCAGTGTCTCTGCCTAAAGCATTATATTTTGATACACTTCACAAACAGCAGTAAAACAAAAACTACAATCATTTAACCAATCAATCTCCATATCTGCACCAGCCTACCAAACAAAAACATTTTTTGTATAATATATGGGATTCAGTTTTTGTGGGGAGACTATGTTCTGCACTCTGGTACAGGAGGCTTAAAAGAATCATGTGCAGTCATACCAGACAAATACAGTGATCCTCTCTATCTATATCTCTGATGCTTGTTCCAATTGGAACTTCCTCAAAGGGGTGGCCATGGCAACAGAATCTCCATAACTAGAGAACTCCAGTGCTGCTTCTTAGCCTTTAGTGCCTCAACCTTAACAGGCCTCTGGCAGAGGGCAAGTCTAGTGCAGTGTCTGCAGAGGCTCCTATCTAATGTTCCTAATGACTACATCTATCTAATGCTCCTATCTACTGTTCCTACCCAATATTTCTACCTAATAATCCTGCCTAAATGTTCCTAGCTACTACTTCTATCTACTGCTCCTACCATTTTGCTAAAAGGCAGGGCTAGCACATAGTGCTCACCGCAGGAAAATCAAGAGTTACAAAGAATGAGCCGTGTGAGTTAAGTGTTGTCAAGTGTTACATGTGACAAGAAGAGACTGTATGCTTATGGACAGAATGCCAGTAGTGCACATGTTAGTGAAGCAGAAAGAAAAGATAGCTACCTGGGTCAGGGGAAGTGCAACTTGACAACCACTAAAGTGTTGGCTCACTACGTAGATGTCACTAATCCTTCTGATACCTAGGCAGGTAGTACTGTTAATATACCTCCCTGGTCAATGGCTGCCTACCAACTACTACATACAACTACAATGATCCAACTCCAAGCATCCAGCCGTGCCAAGAACTGTCTTACACAAGCTAGCCAACTATTCCCTTAAAACAAACAAAATAGTCTTCTTTATCATCCCTCTATCTTGATATTACTGTAATCATGTTCCTTCAATCTCTCATAACTAATGTGTTCCATTTCCACAATTTTACTTTAAAGATTTTGCACATGGGACATGGTCTTTGCTGAAACTGTTATAGCCTCAGTTATGAGTTTCTTAATCTTGTTTTAGTATTTTTCCTTATTCATGCTATACCTTCAAATTATGCCAGAAGGATAAACCCTTTGCTCCAACTTATCAATTATTGCTAGCATTTTTTCTCATGATGAAAATCCTGGTAAGCATTTCCTTATCAGGGCCCATGATGCAAAATGTTAAAAAGTCTAACACATTGTATGTATGCCCAAACTGCAGCAAGTCATAGTTTACCCAGTGAGAACAAAGGGTGGCACAACAATTTGGGAAAAAAGTAAAACCACAAATCATCACCAGTGCATTTTAGAGTTTGTTATCAATAAATAAACCATGCAACTGCAAAACTACAAACCTGTTGTGTGCAAATGGGAATGTGGGATTACTTGCAATTCATATCATGGAAAACACAAAATACTGACATAAAATACCTATCCAGGCTGAAATGTGGAGACCAGAAAGCATGTAAAAAAAAAAAAAAAAAAAAAAAAAAAAAAAAAAATCCAGCCGGTTGGAAGAGAGATATCCCATGAGTGTAAAATGATTTTGGGTGAGAGGCTACTACCTAAACTCCATACCAAGTCACAGGCCATGATGGGTTACTGTATGATTGTTGATGCCAGAGACTAAGCACCTGCCAACCCTGCATGTTTTATGAAGATTGAAGGGAGTGAATCCTAAAAGAAGAATCTCATTTTAGGGGGTAAATGGGAAGGAAAGGCAACAGGAGACCTTGTGGTCCATGATGAGGTAACTTGGTAGAAATCCTGAGTTCCTAATCTAATGACAGAGACAGGATAGTGAAAAAGGTAAACTAATCTTTTAAACCTATACTGACCAAATGCTTTCTTAGAAGCTCAGATGGCTCTATACAGTATTGAGAAAATAATGGCATACATTCACTTACACATGAGTCTAAGGTTGTTTCTTAGGGCATTAGTTGAAATGAAGGTGCAAACTGCTTGAAGGTTTACAAATCAAGGCAAACAAGTCACATCAATGTAATCAATCCATTTCAAACAGTCAGACAGTAAAACTAGTAATTTCTGAAATAATTACAGTATGAAAAAGAACATTCTATGTTGAACAAATTCAAGCTAATATACCCAAAGCTTGTTCCAAAAACTAACAAAATCAACAAAGCATCCAAATGAAGCAAGCAAATAAATTATTCTAAAGTAAGAGCTGGTACTCCCAACAGTATATTTCATATCTAACTGGGCAATTTGCCTGTTGTCTCACCACTAAGTACCTATCAAACGTTTAATGTTATCAATTTGTTTTTCATCTCTCCTAGCTTGAACCTACTGTAACAGCTCTATCACATCAATGGTTTGGGAAGTATGACCATGAGAATTTGATATCTCCCCTTCACCTACTTGCTGTTTAACTATAATAAAACACCTATTGCTCTGCACTTGCTACTACTCATTCTGAATCTTTCCACAAAACTGAGTGACCCTGACTGCAGGCAGTCAGACTCTTACTTAAATTTATCAGAAACAAAATCAATGAGATAATGAGTTAATAAATAGTCATTAGCAAAGAAGAATATGAACAATAAGTAAAGTTGCCTGGAAAAAAAAAAAAAAAAAAAGTAGAAAAGACAAACCTGATGCAAAGAATTTCTCAGAGCAGCTTTCAGGTAGTGATGGATGATGCTAAGTGACCAACTTGGTGGCAGGAGAGCTAGCACTGCTGATACTTCCAAGTCCCCTGCATGAACTGACAAGAGCTCTATCGCTGGTGCTAGTTCAATGTCATCCGCACAACCACTGTGGTAATAAAGAACAGAAAAATATAAGTGTTATATTCATAAACATATGAAACTCTGGAATGACCAACAGTGAGAGCCAAAGAATTCAAAATAGAAGAACATATACATTTCAACTGAATTTTACAGTCAAATAACGATATGGCAATAAAACATGAATCATTGTAAAATATCTTTGAAGAGAAAAGGGATAAAATCTTCATCTGCTCGACAAGGTGAAAAGAGTTAAAAAGGGAGTATGTGAAAAAGGCAACAGAAAGCAATATGTAAAACAGTCTGGTGTTTATGTTTGAGGATCTAATATTGAAAAGTATACATGTTGAAAAGATTTCTAAATACAGAAAAAATACAAATGCATTAATGAGGAAACAAATGATACCAAAAGCTATAGAAACAGAAAAGTCAAATACTGACATACCCACAACATAAAGACAGAGGTAACAAAATTATTGGGCACTACTGATATGGACACTGCATTTATAACTTAGACATCAAGCTGGTGCTTGGATATGAGTGACCATAGTAAGCAATGATTACACTGAAACCATTAAACTTTTCCCATCATCATTTGACAATATTTTAGGGACTGTTACTATTGTCACATGAAAATTCAACATTTCCTGCCTACGTTTTTATATCTAGCTGATTTGTCATACCATCATTAGCCTATAGGGGTCCCTTGTATCATCACAGAGGCACAGGAAAAAATTCTGCCCTCCTTAGTGCCCTTGCAAACACCCTTAACAGTAGGCATACATCAACTTGAGATCTTGAGTACACACAGTGACCCTGCAGAAAATACAAAGACTGTTGGATGTCCTAGATGATATGTAGAAACACTTATGTATCAGTTGGGGAGGAAAGATTCAATCCAGTAAAGAGACTATAGATTTCCAATTAATACAGCAAATGCTTTTATATACAACAATATCCCTTGCACTGGGTTTCCTACTAAAAGTTTACTCAGACCTCAATCAACATACATGGTAATACAACAATATTCAAAAACAAAACTGTATGAATATGAAGCTCTAAATCTCATCTTTCTAAATATATTGGCCTTCATGCTAAACATAACATATGAATCAATAAATCTGCTCTTGCATGGGATGCTTGCAAAGATTACCTTGTCATTTACAGATACCCAGACCTTGACTAGTCAGCATTTTAGATGCTAAAATGTAATTTCATGCTGCAAAACTGTTCTCAGTTGAGAGCCTTGTCTTTCATTTTTTCAAATACAAAGAACTTTGATGTCAACATACCATACATGTTTGTTCATGTGATCAATTCTCCTGTCTGTGATTCAGCCCATGGCCTTATTGAATTAAGTAACTCCTTCCCTAAATATTATATTCATATCAAATATCACATCTTTATTTGTAGCTACTTTAAAGATGACTTCTGGGATTATGTATCAAAACAACATTTGTTCTATGGTATGTTCATGAATGATACCCTTAAAATTTTGTGATGAACCCAAAAACTCACATATTAGAACAGTACCTGCTTCAACACAAACCCATGACAATTCTATCTAAAATGATCACAAATGTCTCTATGTTGCAAAGTCTCATGATTCTTGGAAGGATGGCCAAACATTCTCATCATGCTAGTTATCAGTATGTAAAGTAGGATAACTAATATCTTCTCTCTTTTGATGCTGCCTTTAATGAGAGGCCAAAAACACCACTCATCACACATACAGGTAACTAGCTCAGCACATCCATTCACTTAGGTTCAGAAATTCCATCAAATTCTAATACAGTATGGCCTATTTTGGTTCCAAACAATGAAGATGAATCCACTGCAGACAATAAAAGTGAATTCACCACTTACTAAGAGGGGAGCACAGTGATGACTGATGGTTTTGTTACTGCTAAAAGTAATACTAGCATCAATGAGTTGCTTATCAACTGCACCTCTAGATCCTTAACTCAACCTTTTGAATAAAAGCATGGATGCAACTAACCTGTGCACTGGGCACATAAGTGTTTTTATGGGTAATATAAAAAATGTGAAAGCACTTAGTATGTACAACATAAAGTTCCAGATAATTTTCTGATCTCACACAATATCATAAAGCCAAGTAAATCTTTTACTATAGTATTACAGGTGACAGTCTTATACTTACCCAGGTGGTGGTCGCAAGTATATTTTTAGAAGTTTGAGGAAGATACTGGATTTACATGTATCATTTGCACCTCTGGTTTGTGCAATGCAGTACTGTTCTGCTGCACCAAAGTCTTTCAACTGGTGCACAAGCATGGAGAGAGCTTTTTCATGCTCACCAAGCTGTTGGAAAATTTTACAGTGTAAATACAAATCAGAAAATTTTCTACAACCTAACTGCCTCCTACGCCTTAACAAGGTACCATCATGAACACACGAGGGGGTTCTAGAGCACAAAAGGTAAGGTAAGGTATAGGATATACTCAAATATATTACAAACACTTAACAGATAGTACCTGCATAAGGTATACAAAATACTTTGTTTGGGTTACATTAATTTTACACCACAATCTTTGGCCCACTTTTCTAACATCATAAAATTCCAAAAGCTGCACATTGCAAGGTTCAAAGTATTATAGATCTTATTTATTCTACCTGTATATGCTATCTGTTCCAGACATTCAAATAAATCAACTGATACAGACCAAAAGCCTGTGGTTCAACTTGTATTAAAATATAGGAAGTCCATTATCATCATTTTTGTTGCATTTCTGGAAAATATAACACTAATCAAAACAGGTTCTCCCATAGAAACAATCATTAACTTGGGCTGCATTCTCAGAAAAAACATAAGAAACATTTTCAGTGGACAAACAAAGCTGAAAACCTTTCTGAATAATTAGAGAAACAATAATAATACAAGAGTAACACAAGTATAAAGAAAAGGCTCCATTGTTAACTTTCTCCAGAAACTTTCTCCAAATCCTCCAGTACACTCTTAGCTTTCTCCATAACTATGAGCATACTCACATATATTCAGCTTTCAATCCTATTTCCAGCAAATTGCTATACTCAATAACTGTTCCATTAAGCCACTCCCATTACTAATTCCCCGAGTTGCAGCTGAAGTAGCTTCAGTTTCGGCAAGTTCTCTGATTTTATCAGAGTCTTTAACTAAAGTCCTTGCTTTTGTTGCTGGAAGGATGTCTATCTATCTATCTATCTATCAATATCTCTGTCACCTGCTCCCAACTGGAACTCCCTCAAGGGGGTGCCCATGGCTATAGATTTTCCATAACCAGTGAACTCCAGTGCCCTTCTAGCCTTTAGTGCCTCACCTTTAACAAGACATTGGCAGAGGGTAAGTCTAGTGCAGTGTTTGTAGAGGCTCCTGCCTAATGTTCCTACTGACTACTTCTACCTAATGCTACTGCCTAATGTTCCTACCAACTACTTCTACCTAATGTTACTACCTGATGCTCCTGGCTAAATGTTCCTACCTCCTACTGTTGTCTATTGCTCCTATCATTTTGCCAAAAGGCAGGGCCAGTAAATAGTGCTCACCACAAGAAAATCTAGTTATAAAGAATGAGCTGTCTGAGTTAAGTATAGTCAAGTGTTATGTGCGACAAGGAATGACTGTATATTTGTGGAGAGAATGCCAGTAGTCCACATGTTGGTGAAGCACAAAGAAAAGACAGCTACCTGGATCAGATGAGTGCAACTTGACAACCACTGGAGTGCTGGCTCACTACACAGGTGAAACTAACCCTCCCGATACCCAGGTGGGTAGTAACGGTAGTATACCTCCCTAGTTGCTGGCTGCCTACCAATTACTACCTACAGCTGGAAGAATGTGTACCTTAACAATGTTGAAAGCATGCTCACCAACTTCAGGACATCTCATTATGTTTAATTTTGCTTCTAAAGTTAGAGTTTTCCTTTGTTTCTTAATCAAGAGCTTCATAAATACTACTCTCCTATGTAAACCACGGTAAACAATGCAGTGTTGCCATTTCTTCAATGGAATTAACATAAATTCAAAGTGACAGCAACATTAATCAAGGGTTGGTTATATCTGTTTTATGACATAACTACGAAACATTATTCAAAACGTTAATCAAAGACTTCTTGCAGCCAAAACTATGAAAATTAAAATATAGTAGGTGCAGTTTTTGAATGCTTTTCAATTTCCAAAACAAAATCACATGTGCTTCATGACTATACCTAAATGTATCAGTTTATCAGTTAAGATGAATTTACAGTAAAATGAACTTAATTAGAATGAAAAAATTACCCTTCCAAATACTGCAGCTGTTTCCACATGAAGAGTGGTACCTTGCAACCTGGCAAGGACTGGCTGGGGCGAGTAATGACATGAAGATGTAAGGAGGTCTTGCAATTTTCCTCGGACCTCTTCAAGTTGTTCTGAGGAAGGTGGTCCCTCAGAGATCAGTCTCACTGCTTCATCTACATAATGCAGGACCAGCTCTGTATGATACTTCTCATCCTACAAGTGGAAAATAACAAAAAAAATTTAATTACAGAAAACTGGCCTTAACATATATAATTCTTCTGTTTCAACAAAGCTAACAAAATTAAATAATGAATAACAGATTTCACCAGAATACATCATCTTACCTGTAGCTTTTTGGTGTCAATTAGATGGTGGAGGAATCTTAACCTAGCTTCTGGATATCGTTGGAGAACTTGAATAACCCTGGAGGGGTCTAATGTTGCCTTAGTTTCAGTAAATACTCGTACACCTTCAACAGGATTTCTATCCAGCACAAAGTCTGAGTAACGCCATACAACATTTGGATCAGAGGCACTGCAAAAATCAAATCATGTATACTCTTCTAATATCTTGGCAAAAATTATACTTGCTAAGATGTGAAATACAGTATACTTTAGTCTAATGGATGGATTATAATGCAATTACCTTTTTTCATAACCAGTCATTATTAGTGCTGTATGGGGTGGGAATTCTAAACTCATGGAGCCCCATCTCTTGAACATTCTCTGCTGTCATAAAACTTCTTAAATCTATGTATACTTTCTGAATTAATCACCTTATTTTATTCCATTCATCCACTACTTTTATACTTTAAAATTACTTCTTTGCATCTTATCTAATAAGTTTTTGATAAATTTCATTCCATTATCTCTGTCTGTCCTATTCCTTCATCTTCTGAAGAAGTGTTCACTGTCTACATCAATCTGGTTTTGCCTTAATGGCAAGGCTAGCACGTGACACTCACCACAGTGTTTTCTTGTTGAACTATTCTGTTTCTCTTAACAAACACCCTATTACTCATTTCTTATACTGCTTGTTGGATGGTTCTATTTTTTCGGTGGCCACTCCTCTGGCATAGTTGTCTACTCTAGGTTCACTGATATTGTCTTTAACAAAGAGTCTAGCTTTCTTTTGAATGTTTCTGTACTCACTCCACATACATTTCTGAGTTATCCTGGTGCAGCAATACATAGCTGTCCCTGTGCCTTTACTGGGCATTCAAAAATCTTCTAATGCCTTTTTAGTATATTTCCAAGAATCATACTGATCTCATGATTCTGTATCTACCTTGCTGAGTTGCTTTCAGGTTTAGAATGTTGCTTTTATACCTTCAATTGTTGCCAGGTAAATATTATCGAATATCTTTGTATAATTGAAGTTCTAAATAAACTTTTCAATATTCAGCATTAGTACTACATAATGCGTGCTTTACTGAGTACATCTATGGTTTAAGTTTGTTAGCTCACTGTTAAGTATACCTCTAGTTTAAACTTTGTTAGCTCACTGTCAGTCTTGATATTCTATATTTGCTTGTGAACAATACAATCAAAAGCTTATTTTCTGGTGAGTAAAGGAGACTTCATACAAGTGACATTTTTCTCTCTCCTTCCAGTGTATTATATCTTCCAGATGCAGGATGCCAAGAGTCCAAATTTTGATGCACTATGAGTGGACTGAAAACAATGGAGCCTGAACTATGTCTTTCACCATCAACAAAAGGCACATGCAATGCCTAATGTTAAAAAAATCATACCATGATACCTGTCTTAGCCTAATGATTATAAATTTGAACACACCAACATTCATCACTCCAGTTATAATATGTACAAAATACCATTTATCCTAAATGATATGCAATTCATGCTTTTACATGCTCCCAAAACATCACTTTAACAGGGGATAACTTTAGTGCATTCATAAAGTTTTGATCATATATTGTTCTTAAATCATTCAAACATAAATGTTTCCATACAGACAGAAAGATACAGAAGAGACAACGTCCCACATACAATTTTGTACATGGCAGGACATGTTAAGAAGTTAATCCATTTTCTAGCCCCCTTCAAGGAAGGACCAGCAAGGTTTTCCCTTCCCCTTAAGCTCTGCCTGAGGCCCATTCCTCTGCCACTCCTCTTCTTCCTTCTCCAGCCTCTACTTCCTTCAACCAATGAGTTTTGAGCTTTTTATGGAGGTAATTCCTCTCTCTCTCTCTCTCTCTAAAAAAAAAAAAAAAAAAAAAAGAGAGAGAGAGAGAGAGAGAGAGAGA
>JAYMFT010409383.1:0-18354 GCA_038088735.1 Panulirus argus | reverse complement strand
TATAAACTGTCCCAGGCTAACTTCCAAACTTGACCCCCTTGCCCTACACTGCAATGTTAGTTCACTTTCCCTCTTCTGTAGGTATTACTTTGGCTTTTGCTCCCAAGAGCTGGCTGCTTGTGTGCTCCCACCTGTAGCTAGACCACATAATACTCAGCAAGCTGCTGCATCACATGATTATTGTGTGGCCATCGGCAACTCATGGATGTGCCGCTTTGATAACTGCATCTTTCCCTACATGTCAAAGCTTTGGAACTCTCTACCTTCTCATATCTTTCCCAATAATTATAACCTGGCTTATTTCAAAAGACAGGTCTTTCACTTTCTCAAAAATTTGTAAATACTCTCCCCCCCCTTTTTTTTTCCCCCATTTCTTAATTCTCTCTATATTTCAATTAGGGCCCGGCCTTGATGTGGACTTTTATTTGTGAGTGGAGCCTTCAACATTAAAAAAGAAATAGAATGTTGTGTCTGATGATAAGGTGAAAGCTATCATTGTTCCTGTATTCAAAGGATGTATGCTAAGGATGTATGTAGCAATTATTGTGGAATAAGTCTCTGGTTTTGATAGAGTGATGAAAGTGAGTAAATATAGAATAAGTTAAGAGCAAGGGACTTTTAGAAAAGGTAGGGGATGTGTGAGTGTGACTGACTGTTGAAAAGTATCTAGCAAAAGGTAAGAAGCTGCATGTTGCTTTTATGGATCTGGTGAAAGCATATGACAGAGCTGCTTTATTGGATCTGGTGAAAGCATATGACAGAGCTGCTTTTATGGATCTAATGAAAGCATATGACAGAGTTGAGTGGAATGCTTTGTAGAATGTGGGGACAACTGTTGGCTTGTGTGAAAGCCTTCCATAGAGGAGCAAATGCATGTGTAAGAGTGGATAGAGAATTGATTGAAAGTTTGGCATACATGTGAGGCAGGGCTGTGCGATGTCACCATGGTGTTCTAACATATATATGGACAGAGTGACAAGAGAGATGAAAGCTAAACTAGGGAATAGGGGTATAGAGATGGAGTGTGGTGGTGAGGTATGGTGGCTAGTGACAAGCCTCTTTGGAGATGATACCATGCTATTTGCTGAGAGTAAAGAGGAGTTGCCCAAGGTTGTAAGTGCTTTATGATATGTGTAAGTGTGGGTGATTGAAGGTAGATGTGAGTGAAAGAAAAGTAATGGTGTTTGAATGGAAACATAGTGAAAGTATAAATTTTGCAAACCCTATAGAGTGAGAGAAGAAAGTGTGCAAAGCTGTTGCAGATATGGAGGGAGAAAGACTGGAAGAGGTGACAGAATTTAAGTATGTTTTGCAATATGGAAAGAGAGATAAGGGAGAGAGCAGTATAGGGTAGAAGAGTCATCAGTTCCCTCAATAGAAAAATGAAGAAAGGATTATGGAACAGTATTGTCCTCTTGACCCATACCTGTGCAGCCAAAACATGGACATGGAATGAGTCACAGAAGTCAAGAATCCGTGTCGTGGAAATTAGTTGTTTGAGAGGAGCATATGGCTAGATGGAATGGAGAAAGTAATGAGGGGATGTTTGAGAGATGTGGTATGGCAGGGGATGCAAAGGAAATGAATTATGGAGTGGTTGAGTGGATGAAATGTAATACTTTGAGGTAGCTTGATTGTGTGGAAATAATGCTAGATGGGGAGTTAACAGTGAGTTTGTATGATATGATTAGAGGGGGTTGGTAATAGAGGAAAACCACCTTTGATATGGGGAAACATAGTGGAAGAGTATAGGAGAGAGAGAAATGGGGGAAGAATGTGTGGAATGATATATGTAAGGACAGGGATAAGTGGAGATTCTTTTGCTGTGGTCACCTCCTTGATGGTATTTCCCAGAGGGAATGTGTGTCAGAATAATAGATAGATAGGTAGATTCAGAAGGAATATACAGCAAAATCTTTCCTGATTTATCCCACTGTCCCAAAGAAATGTTGATATGACAAATTGGCAGATATCTGTCTCATGATTTTCTGTATGTGCTGTACATTATTTTCATTGCTTGGATAACATTTTGAGTGCTATTTGGTACTTTTTTCCCAATGTTCTTAACCCCTTATTTACATGGAAATAGATATCGTGATATAGCACGATTCCCTACTGTGTGAACTTCTTTGATTCTTATCTCGTGCTAAATTATGACCCATTTATAGTTTTGAGATATCTAATCGGAAAAGGATATTTATAAAAATGATAGAATCTTTGATTTCTTCAAGGTATGAATATGTATATATATTTAAAGATAAACAAAACTGCAGGCTTATTCAGCAAGATTCTAGAAACTATCCAGCAAATTTTGGATAACGATAAACAAAACTGCAGGCTTATTCAGCAAGATTCTAGAAACTATCCAGCAAATTTTGGATAAAGATAAACAAAACTGCAGGCTTATTCAGCAAGATTCTAGAAACTATCCAGCAAATTTTGGATGGCCTTTAATGAATATAACTAAGATTGAAAACATTAGTCAAAAAATTTGTTGACTTCGTCTGTGACATAAAAACACAGTGGCTTACTAAGAATATAAAGACTTGGCAGCCCACTCCAACTATCAGTGGCTAAATGAGAGCAGAGTTGAAGAAGAGGTGGGTGTGCCTGATACAGCTGTTGGAATATCATTGCATGACGTTGTGTAAAGTTATTTGCTAGATAGTGTTAAGGATTTAGCCAGGTTTGCAGTTTATTTTTAGAACAGTGTATTATGATTAGATCATTGTACCAAAACAAATTGCAGACTCCCATGAATGTTAAAATTTACAAATGAATTAAAACTCAAAATTTTATGTTGAGCAGCAACAGATTCAAATCAGGAGTAGCAGTGTGAGGTGAAGGTGCTTATACATTTGTTGAAATTCAAAAGATGTGTCAATGTAGCATTTCCACATATTAAGTATGTGTCCATGTTAAACACATTTAGTGTTGGCAAGACATTATCACTTGATGTCTTCGGTAAAATTTATGTTTATTACTTGTACTTGATGTTAGTAATACTTTAGATTTCATCTCCAGTGTTACTGAAATCCACCTGCTCTAGGATACACAGTGAGTAAAAAGTCACCTTTGGCAAGGCTGTCTCATCTCGGTCTCATCAACAAAATTCTAACTCCAAAGGAGTCTACTTTTTCTGCCTACTTGGATTAGTGCAGCCTTGGGATGCAGGAAACTTTATAAGGGTCCTGGGTAACACCAGGACTCTTTTATAGAAATTAGTCGTAGGACAATTGTGAATAAGTAAATGAATATTTTTTCATACATATTTGCCATTTCCCGCTTTAGCAAAGTAGTGTCAAAAACAGGTGACTGAGTCTTAGAGGGAAAAATCCTTACTTGGCCCCCTTCTTTGTTTCTTTTTTCAGAGAGTGGAACAGGAGGGGAGAATTTCCAGTCCCACACCCCCACCTATTTTAGTTGCCTTCTATGACACACAGGGAATATGTGGACAGTATTCTTTCTTCCCTTTCCTTATGGATAAAGTCAATCGAGGAATGAATAGCTTTCACATGCTTTCTTCCAAGCTCATTGAGGCCTGGGCACTGGGGATTTGCTCTGGCATCCCCACCTTCTCGGTGGGCTTGGGTGCAATGAAGGTTGATCTGCTGGTGGTAGAAGTTGCATTTACCTAAGTACAGTATTGCCTGCTTGTGATGTGTTTTTAATATTTGCAGCCTGGGACTAGCCTAGGTTTTATATTGCCAGGTAGGAGTAGAAGTGAAAGCCTTGCGGAAGATGAAGTGCGGCATGGCGGCAGGATTGGATGGTATTGCAGTTGAATTTATTAAGAAAGCTTACATAGTGACAAAAGAAAACACAAATCACCGGGAGAGCTTTGTGTGCCTTGCAAGAGCGGCCATGAGACAGATCACCATGGCTGAGGTGGTAAGATCAAGCTTGACGGAGATGATGAGGTCAATCACAGCAGGGGCGGCCAGGAGGAACATGGTAGAGGTGGCAAGGTCAAACACTGGGTGCAACCATTCAGGGGGTCATACCAGGTACCCATGGGGGTGAAGGCCGATGACGACACACATATATAAGCTGGAGTCCTTTTCTTTTGTACTCATTCTCTGATCAAGAATCTGTCAAAATGTTAGAATCAGTGTAGTGTTTCCCAACCAATTTGTGTTTCTCTCACCTGACAACATTACCAAAGCGAGTATACCCCCATGCTACCAAAAACAAGTATGATATGAAATGCGCATGGTGTGGCTTTTGAGATTTTTTAATCTTTTATTTTTTCAGTAATTGATTAATGTTATTATTTGCCTGGTCTGTTAAATCTGAAGTCCGTTATATCAGGGTCCATTAAATTGAGGGATTACTGTATACAGATTTAGGTGTTACCAGACAAAGCCTACCTGCTCAAGGGTACGCTGCATGTGAAAAGTCACTTTGGGTGAAACTGTATCACTGGGAGTACAGTCTCATCAAAGAAGTTCTCACTCCAAAGGAGTGAACTTTTCCCTGCTATTGGAATTAAGTAATGCCACCTTGGGCTGCAGGAACCTTTAGAAAGAGGTCCCTGGTAACACTATATATATATATATATGTACTTTTTTTTTTTCTTTATACATATTCGCCTTTTCCCGCGTTAGCGAGGTAGCGTTAAGAACAGAGGACTGAGCCTTAGAGGAAAATCCTCACTTGGCTCCCTTCTCTGTTTCTTCTTTTGGAAAAGTAAAAACAGGACGGGAGGATTTCCAGCCCACCGCTCCCTCCCCTTTTAGTCGCCCCTTTTAGCCACATTCACTCGCACTCAGTCTCTAGCTGTCAAATGTAATGTGCCGAAACCATAGCTCCCTATCTACATCCAGGCTCCACAGACCTTTCCATGGTTTACCTGAGATATTTCAAGTGCCCTGATTCAGTCCATTGACAGCGCATCGACCCCAGTATACCACATTGTTACAAATACCTCTCTATTCCGTGCACGCTTTTCACTTCTGCATGTCCAGGCCCTGATCACTCAAAATTTTTTGACTCCATCCTCCCATCTCTAATTTGGTCTCCCCCTTCTCCTTGTTCCCTCCATTTCTGACTCATATATCGTCTTTGTCAACCTTTCCTCACTCATTCTCTCCATATGTCCAAACAATTTCAACACACCCACCTCTGATCTCTTAACCACACACTTTTTATTACCACTCATCTCTCTTACCCTTTGATTACTTACTCGATCAACCAACCTCACACTACATATTTTCCTCAAACATTTCACTTCCAACACATCCACTCTCCTCTGTACAACCTTCTCTATAGCCTATACCTTGCAACCATATAATATTGTTGGAACTACTATTCCTTCTTACATTACCATTTTTGTTCTATGAGATAACATTCTCTCTTTCCACTCATCCTTCATCACCCCCTCCCCTACCCCATGACTCACTTCCACTTCCATGGTTCCATTTTGCTGCTTAGTCCACACCCAGATATCTAAAACACCTCTTCCTTCAATTTTTTCCACTGAAGCTAACTTGTTCCTCAACCCTGCTGAACTTAATAACATTGCTGTTATTCACATTAACTCTCAACCTTCTCCTTTCACACACTTTTAAACTGTCACTGACTTCAGCAGTTTCTCACTCGAATCAGCCACCAGTACCAGGGAACAACTGACATGCTTCCCAAGCTGTCTCATCCCCAACAGACTGCATACTCACCCCTCTCTCTTCAAAACTCTTGCATTTACCTCCCTAACCACCTCATCCATAAAAAAATTTAATAATCATGGTGACGACATATATCTGCTGCAGACTGACCTTCACTGGGAATCAGTCACTGTCCTCTCTTCCTACTTATACACATGCCTTACACCCTCGATAAAAACTTACCTCCCTCACCATATATTCTTAAGACTTTCCACATAGCATCTCTTATCAACCCTCTCATATGCTTTCTCCAAATCCATAGATGCCACATACAAATCCATCTGTTTTTCTAAGTATATATATATTTGTATATATATATATATATATATACACATACATACATACATTTTTCATACATATCTGCCATTTCTTGCATTAGTAAGTTTGCATCAAGAACAGATGGCTGAATCTTAAAGGGAAAAATCCTTACATGGCCTCCTTCTTGTGGAAAGTAAAAACAGGAGGGGAGGATTTCCAGCTCTCCTGCTCCTACCCATTTTAGTTGCCTTCAATAAGATGCTGGGAAAACGTGGGCAGTATTCTTTCCCCCCTCTTCCAGATGCTACTTCACTGATGCAGGGGGTGGGGATGCTAGTTCATGTGGGGCTGGGCGGTGCCTGGAATGGATGAGGGCAAGCAAGTATGACTATGAACATGTGTATATATGTATATGTATGTATTTGTTGATATGTGTGTACGTGAATGGATGGGTCTTTCTTCGTCTGTTTCTTAGTGCTACCTCGCTGATGCAGGAAATGGTGATCAAGTATGATATATAGAAATAAATGGAAATAATATATACATACATACACATAAACATGCATATACACACATACACATGTACATATACATACTTGCTCACCTCCATCCATTCCTGACACCCCTTCGCTCCACAGGGAATAGCATCGCCACCCCCTGTGTCAGCGAAGTAGTGCCAGGAAACAGATGAAAAAGGCTACATTTGCTCACACTCAGCCTTTAGCTGTCATGTGTAATGCACCAAAACCACAGCTCCCTATCCACATCCTGGCCCCACAGACCTTTCCATGGTTTATCCCAGACATTTCACATGTCCTGGTTCAGTCCATTGACAGCACATCAACCCCATTATACCACATCGTTCCACTCCACGCTATTCTGTGCATACCTTTCACCCTCCTGCATGTTCAGGTCCTGACAGCTCAAATTCCCTTTCATTCCATCCTTCTACCTTCAATGTGATCTCCTGCTTCTCCTTGTTCCCTCTACCTCTGACACATATATCCTTTTTGTCAATCTTTCCTCACTCATTCGTTCCATATGTCCAAACCATTTCAACACACCCTCTTCTGCTCTCTCAGCCTCACTCTTTTTATTACCACACATCTCTCTTACCCTTACATTACTTACTCGATCAAACTGACTCACATCACATATTGTCCTTAAACATTTCATTTCCAACTCATTCACCCTCCTCCGTACAACTCTATCTGTAGCTCATGCCTCGCAACCATATTGTTTGAACTACTATTCCTTCAGACATACCCATTTTTGCTCTCCGAGATAATGTTCTCTCTTTCCACACATTCTTCTTCGCTCCCAGAGTCTTCACCCCCTCCCCCGCCATATGACTCGCTTCCACTTCCTTGGTTCCATTTGCTGCCAATCCACTCCCAGATATCTAAAACACTTTACTTCCTATAATTAATCTATTATTATTTACCCAGTTTGTTAAATCCGAAATCCGTTATATCGTGGTCCTTTAAATGAGGGATTACTGTACTGGCACCTCAACAAAGCTGACTGGAATAACTTACGTAATTTCTTTCTGACTTTCCTTGGGTAAATTACTGTCTCTCTGATGATGCCTGTGTCTCCAACAAACACATAACAGAAGTTATTCTTGTGGGAATGGAAGCATTTTTCTTCTCTTCCTCCAAGACGACCTCTTAATCCAGTCCATGGTTCAGCCACTCTTGTTCTGAGGCCATTCAGGCATATCGGGCTTGGAAATACTCTCTTTCCTGTGACTCCCATTCTGCTTTTATCACTGCCCATAATCGCTGCAAGCACATTATCCTTGCAGCGAAGCATTCATTTATTCAAAGAAAGTGCGATAACCTCTTCTTTTCATCCACTGGCCTTTAGCTAAGGGCATCTCTAACAACTTTTGTCTACCATCCCTTCACTTTTCCGGTCTGATGGTACTATAGCTGTCCCTCTCATAGACAGAGCTACTCTCTTTGGTTCCATCAGTAACCAAGGAGATAGATCGTCGAGAGAGAAAGATAGATATGAGGGAGCAAAGTGAGGGAGGGGAGCTTAGAGATAAGACCCCAATGTCACAGCCTGCAAAGAGCTTTGGATATGTTTAAGGCAACTGTTTAGGATTCCCCAGAAACTTTAAGGGATGATAACCATACATTAAGAAGGTAGGAAAGAATGTCACCAGTGGATCTTTCCTCATGGAAGCAAATGCTGGTGATCAAAGGGAAAGCTGTGTGATTGAGGATGTCTAAGGATATTGGAGTTGAGGAGGGATTCAAAGGCTTTGGAAATGACAGATGTCAGTGCAACAGGATGATACTTAGGGGAATTAGAATGGTTACCCTTCTTAGGGATGGAATATACAAATACTTTTTCAAAGAAGATGTGTGTATGTGTTTTTTTTTTAGAAACAGAACAGATCAGCAAGTACAGGTGCAAGTTTTGTTGTTGGATTGCTAGACAGAAGGGTTGATTGTACCATAGAACTTCATTGCAACCATGTAGATTTTATGGAAATATTGTTGGTGAATGCTAATTTTACAAGATGAATAAGGAGGAGCACTTAATCATTAGTCATATTTTCACTCCTGCAGACAAGTTTTCGTCAGTGAGAATGAAGCCAGAAAAGACTTTATCTCACATAGGCAGTTTGGAGAAGCTGGTGCAAGACATGGACAGGAAGCGGATGTTTGGCCAATCCAAGCTCCAGGAGGTTGATGTTGTATCAGTTGATGATGACGTGAAAACCTCATGTAGACACAAATTATCAGGTACTGTGAGCCTCTCATAATATCAGCTGTTTTGTTACAATATATTACTGCATATTATCTGTAAAACTCTTTAGTGATAATCCAGTAAAAGTGATATCCATTCACTGCTCCATATGTCATATGATGTTATAAAGCTACTGCCCTCATGACATACGACATTTTTTTGGCTCCTGCCATCATTTAAAATCTTATCAGTCAACCATAGATATCTCTAGCACCTATTACCATAGCAGAAAAGATATTATGCATTCTAGTCACCCAGAGAATTTCATACAGACTACATATATTACATATTGGCATGATGCATCATATATCGTACTCACAATTGTATAGATAGGTTGTGATATAGAGCAAGATAGGTATTTAGAAAGTTTATGATGAATCAGTCATGCAGTATTGTCATATTTGTTTCCATGTGAGCAGGGGATTAAGGACCATAGGGCAGAAATACACAAAATAATACTCAAAACCTTATTGTATGTAAACAATAGAAGCAGTTTATCATTAAAAAAAAAAAAATTTGTAATTATTAGGATTTTTGTTAGGTAAGAACCAACAGATGATTGTGTAGAGAAAATGGAGGATAAGCATAATCTCCTACATTCACAGAGATGGATGTTGTAAAAGTGTTTTTGGGACTGTGAGAGCTAGTAAAGGTTTTTTCATAAAGTTTTCTCAATACATTGATAATTATTCATTCATGCATTAGATAGGAATTTGATAAAGACATTTGTGTAGAAAAACATAAAAGAAATACAGTTTACCATATCATTCATTGAGTTAAAGATGTTTTTAACTGAAAGACGATATCACTTGCCTCTTTGCGAATGCACCAGTCATTTTAACATTTTTATGCATGTAATGTAATTTTAGTCCTTGAATTAGTCAAAAACACACTAAAGAGCATTGAGTAGTAAATAAATACAGTTTACCATATTACTCGCTGGGTGTAAGATGAATTTCTTGAACAGCAGAGCAATCAGTGCCCTTAAGAAAGGGTGGGCAAGGTTTTTCCTTACTTTTTTTTTTTAATATTTTAATGATTATGCATGCATTAGGTAAGAGCCTACTGAACAGAGCTGGTAGAAAAAGTTTGTAAAAGATTTAGTTTACTTTCATCATACAGAGTAAAAGTTTGGAGTTTTGAACTGAACAGTCAATTGTCATTTACCTTTCTGTGAATGTACAACCCATTTTTCCATTATTTTTCATGATACAAAATTGATATTTAGTGCATGAATTAGTAGAAAACTAACTAAAGAGAATTATGTTGAAAAGATTTATTTATATTTTTTTTATACTTGATCGCCATTTCCTGAGTCAGTGAGGTAGAACCACAACACGGCCGTAGAAAGACCCATCCACTCCTAAACATGCATATATACGTACATGCACATATATGCACAGTATATATATATTCATATCAACATATACATATATACATACATATACATATTTTATTTATATTTATTATATTTGATTGCTGTTTCCCACATTAGCGAGGTAGTGCCAAGAAACAGACGAAGAAAGATCTATTCATTTACATACACACATATATACATACATGCACATATATGCACAATACATACATATACATACCAACATATACATACATACATACCTATACATGCACATGTACATATTCGTACTTTCTCGCCTCCATCCATTCCTGATGCCATCCCGCCCCACAGGAAACAGCATCGCCACCCCCTGCGTCAGCGAGGTAGCGCCAGGAGACAGACGGAAAGGCCACATTCGCTCACACTCAGTCTCTAGGTGTCATGTGTAATGCACTGAAACCACAGCTCCCTATCCGCATCCATATATATATATATATATATATATATATATATATATATCACCACCACTCTGGGAACCTACCATCGCTTCTTCGAAAAATCTTGACGTCTACATCCTGGTACACTTACCCCGGAACACTCCCAATATGTAGGGACTAATGGAGCGGCGAGACCAGGTACACCACCACCAACCAATCTCTCCAAGGCCCTCTACACGGCGACAAAGCAATTCGAGAAACAGGCAAAGCCAAGAAACCTTATCACGCTACTTGTCTACAACACCTGAGAAGCAGTTCGACACCAGCCGCCGGAAAGTGAGAGAGTTGAACAAACAGACGCCGTCCTTTCCATGCGGCGCTGACCCCGACCCCAGCCTGCGGGGGGAGGCAGCTCTAGTCGTTACTTTACCATTGTCTGTCAAAGGCTTCCCCAGACTAATTATCATTATCATCATCATTATCATTATCACATGCACTCAAACACACACACACACACACACACGTGTTCTCGGTGCCTCACAACGGCTTCGCCATTACGAAGATGTGGGTAAAGAGAAAACGGAAAAAGTATTGAAACAAGAAAAGAAGGAGATGCGTGGAGGACGTGAGCTGTGGAGGAAATGCGTCAGAGTAGGAGCTGGGGGAGAGGCGGTGATGGAGAAGGGAAAGGGAGTGTGTGTGTGTGTGTGTGTGATGGAGGAGGGGCTGTTGGAGACGGGGGAATGGTAGAGGGGGGATGGTATGGCATCATGGGGGAGAAGATGGCAGAAGAGGTGGGTGGAGAGAGGAGAGATCAGCGAGGACGAGACATCGGGATCCTAACGTCATGATCCAGCCGGAATGTTGTGGAGCGAGTGAGTGGGACGCTGCCGTCGGCGACGCTGGCCACACGACACAAACCTTCAATATCGCCTCACTTCCCCTGGGAGGGAGGCTGGCTCTCAGGGGAGAGGGGAGGATGGGGAGAGTGGCTGCCGTGGGGAGGATGGGAGGGGGAGACGATGCGAGAGTGGGTTGCCTGAGGGAAGGGAGAGTTTTGGAGAGTGGATGCCTGAGGGAGGGGAGAGGAAGGAAAGGGAGAGTGGTCGAAGGGAGGGGAGGAGAAGGGAGACAAGCAGAGACGCGGAGGTGGATCGGAAGGAAGGTGAGAGGGGACTCATGTCAACGGAACAGGTGGCAGGAAAGGAGTGATAAAGGGAACGAAAGAGGAAGACAGACGTAAGATGATGAAGGACAGAAATGGTGAGAAATTAGGCAGACAGAGAAGACAGAGAGAGAGATAGATAGACAGACAGACTTAGAGACAGTGGAAGAGACGACGCAGATACAGACAGACTTTCCACCAGTCGTCCAAATGTAAGACACTTTTACACAGCTCACAGTGGGTCATGAAAAACAGATGTTATACGCTTCAGTGTGTAATTCCAGGCCGTTTGTAGGTATAAACACCAGCTTTGGCATTTTTTAACTAATTAATGATATTGCCGATGAAATAATGAAATAATATTCCCATCAGAATATCTAATGAATTCCCGTGAATTTCAATTATATTCCACTGTCTTCATTTGGAGCGCAACATCATGTGTCCGACAGAGTCTCTCCAGCACTTTATGTTGCGGCTGACTGATGATTGCCTGGACGACGATACCGTCAGCCCCATGTCACAGTAGCGCTACCGTCGCGGCGTAACGCCTTCAATAGCGTCACTGATGTGGAGGCAGAGCGGCTCGATAGTCACCGCAGCAGAGTCAACTGATAACGTTCGGGCCTCGGCGTAATAGGCACGTATGGCCTACGGTGAATTAGTTCTCCTTTTGCAGCGGGTGTCACCCAAGATGGAAAACGTTTGGATGTGGTAAGTGTACAAGGGGCGCTAGTCTGGCTGGTTCCGACGACTAAGAGCTAGATAGGGCTACCAGATGCTAGTTAGGCGCCACCAGAAGCTAGTTAGGGGCTACCAGGTGCTGGTTTGAGGCTACCTATGGTTGGGTGTGGTTGTTGGAGGTGGGAGTGTTATGTGGGTACCATGAGAGACCGGACTGAGATGCACACTGGAATTTCGTGAGGGAATCCCTAGGTCTCTCAGTGGTTGAGGAATGAGAAACCTGCCTAATAAACTCGATGTAACCAACACTGAAAAGGAAAAAAATATTTCATTCTAAACACGCGCGAGTCACCGGTTGACTCTCGACGAGGAAACGAAAAGACATAAGATAAACGATCGGTGTTGAGAAACCATATTGGAGGTAAAGCGATAGGAGAATACTCAGCTGGAAGATCACCCCTGTGAAGGAAAATGGGACTCTAACCTCCCATCAGGAAGTGGTTACTTGCATCGATGTCATGTCCCTGCAAGAATGTCTAACAATTTCTGCGCATTTCCTCGCTTTATCTTTTGCGCTGGCTGAGACGGTAAGGGCAACTGAAGCCTTAATCAAAGCCATCTCATTAACGCCATATATATATATATATATCCCATCCTGAGCCAGGTACACACTCTAACGACCAACCCCTAGGGTTGGATGAACAGCTAGGTTGACTGTAGACCGACTGCCGCAACCAGCATTCGAACCAATATTGGCTCGACTCTGGGTGACCCGTGAATATGTCACGTTCTGGAACGTTTAATAAAGTGAGGCAGCCACTACCTCATGCACTCCTCAAAAGCTAAACAAATTTCAGTACCAGGGTTTCAGTGTCCACGTCGGTAATTCTAAATTCAATATACTTAACGCCTCCACACCTGTCGACATTCTCCACTACACAGATCTTCTCCAATTTTACTCACAATGAAGCTTATGTCCTAAATAGTGTTTGAAACGCTGGACACAGGAATCTGGGCGACCTCACCACATACATCCAATAGCACAAGATTAAACTCAATTCCAGATATATATATATATATATATATATATATATATATATATATAACGATGCTCAAATTATTAGTTAGAATCAACTAAGACATATCTACAGAGGAGTCCTTGACTGGTATATCGACTATGACATCTAATATACAGTTAACTATGCATATAGCTAATATTACGTTGCCTGATGCCCACACTGGATGGCACAAGGAGAGAATCGATTCCAAGTTTTTATTTCCAACTGGTGCAAACATTGTGAGCCTTGGAAATACTATCTCTGAATATTAATTCCAGCGAGTTCTCCGAATACATCATGAGGAAAGGTCAGACCACACTCTGTACTGCGACTGGAAACTGAAGGAACTTAAACTAACGTGAAGAAAAATGGGTAAACGTTGTAGCTTCGACACCACAAGTGTTAAAGCTGCTTCAAGCATCGTTTGCTGCAGCGGGGGTACGAATGGCAGAGCTTAAACAAAATGACTGGAAAGACGTTAGCTTTTGGAGTGAATCAACGCATTTCCCTAAACAAAGTCTATGAATGTTTGAAGCAAATAACTGGCGAGAAAAATAGACCAATGTCTCTGCCATACCTTCTGTCAAGAGGCGATGGAAGCAATCGCACGTAAATATATATGCTCATGTTTCCAACTACAGCTTGCTATCACGTAAAACTAGGGGGAGCACATGTAGGAAATTCAAAGACAGAAATGATCTCAGTAAATCTACGCAGCTCTTACCATGGGTAAAATTAATGCAGTCCCATGTACTGCAGCCACTGCACAAGAACTAAATCGACAACTTGAAAGAAGAAAAATCAAAGCTGTCACAGCTCTGGCCAGGGTACAGGCCTACTTATAGTGCTGCTGTTAAAATGACTAAAATCATGCACTTGGCCTGTGTTAAGGGTCTCTGATAGATTATCACACACTAGTTATGGTCCTACAGCAAAGGCGCTTTTAGAGTATTTGAAATCCGTCTCATCACAGATTTGTAGGTTTCGAGCGGTGATCCAGATGATGTCTACACAGTGAGACACACATACCTAAGCGGATCCAAATGGCAGCCACTCGCAGAACAGTGTTTGGATTACTTCATCTGTGTAAAATCAGGGAGCAAGGGCACTTCCCTCCACCCTGGCATATATAACTCCCCTCTGATATCACCATACCCATAGAACCAACCCCCCAAAAAATCAGATTACACACAGTCGTCGTCCTCAGCACGTTGCCAGACCCGGTGCTCTTGTACACACACAGACACACACACACGTAATTTCAAGATGGAAAGCAATATAACAGAATATCTACACTGATGGCTCTCTCTCTCCCTCTCTCTCTCAATTCCGCTACTGGGAGGGCTGGAAGTGCTGCCTCTGTAACTCAACCCAGTTAGACTTAAAGCTGATGGGAATGTACTGTTGGAATAAATGATTGGACATCTACCTCGCAATATGAATTGCACCGTCATACTTGTCGTCCTTCAGGGTACAGCAGAAACGGAGATCACAGACAATTCAAGGATCTCTGAGTCTCCGTCCTCACAGCACTTACCCAAAGCGCTATGAGGAAAAATTACAATATGTCTTGTCTTTGAAGTTAGACACAGATAACCGGTAATGGGATTCAGTGAAACTGTTGTGGACCCTCTCTCACACAGGGCTTCAAGTACATGATGATGTTGAGACTTTTAGCCAAATTTACACGATAAAGAAAAAAAAAATTAAGATGTTGACTACAGTACTGAGATGTCAAACTGAAATTTAGAAACTTGCAGTCACAAAAGAACCAGCTAATGGATGTGAAGCAAGTCGGCATTTGCAGATCTGTTTCCGATCACGGCGTAATGTACAAATTATGACTTGAGTATGGACAAATCAACTCGATAATCAAACAGAAGGATATGCCTCTACCAGATTATCTGCGACTTACAGGTGCCAACTGGGGCTTTAAAGTATGTAAAAGCTTTAATCACTTGCACTGCAAAGTGTGTGGAGAGATATGGACACACAGTAGAGCAATATGTCTTAAACTGTGAGATAATCTAATATCTTTAGAGATACGTTTAAGCAAACCCAACAGGATATGGCGTGATGCGTATTTGTTGATTCGACAGAGACTTCAGCCTCTTTTTGCATCATGTAAATGAACCAATGGTTACATGGCAACATTGTAAGCTGATGTAAATAAAACAGTTCTGCAACACATGGTATTGTAAGTATCTAGTTTTCTAGGGGTCTGACAAAAGACCCTTTGAGACTTTTTTTATTCTTTGCTACTGCTCTCAGGGCGAGAGCCTTGGCGACGCTGTGGACTCTGATGGTGGCAAAGGTAAAGACTTGCTGGGGGCTGCCTGTGGCAGAAGCCGAGAGGGAACACCAGAGAGGAGCAGCGGGGTAGGTGCTGGGGGATACAGAGAAGCGGTGATACCCGGAGTGGAAAAATATTCTCGACTGACTTTCGTTCTTAAATTAATTATTAATGATACCATCAAGTAAAGATGCCTGTGTTCAGGCAGCTCAAGGTGTAAAATCGTATTTATTCAAAGGAAATAAGCACTTTCCACATCAAAGGACAAAATGATAACCTCGACTGGCTAACTGATTAAATGAATAGATCTGACTCAAGAATTTACGAAAAAATCACTTGACCCTCGTCTATTACACATATTCCAAGTACACAGACAACAAAATGATACACAGGAAATGATACATGTTACCGCCCGTCCCTAATGGTTCATAGTTGAAGGAGGTGCTTCCAAAGCTGCTTATACTGAGCTCTGTTAATACCCAGACAGTGTTACCTCGGTGGGTAAGCCAGCGTCCACGGGTTGACTAAGGGACGCCATCCGACTGATGTGCCCGACTCGCCCTAGCGCAGTTAATGGTCTGAACTCTCCCGAGTTTACTGCGACCTTAAGTCGAGCTCTCCAGCCCACGGGTCGGTTCGACGATGTAAGATGAGTGACGGCAGTGTGACGAATACAGTAGAGAGAGAAACTACAGCGAGGGAGGCGTAGTTGTCACTCGTGGAGAGGAAGTTGTTGACCCGTGGTGAAGGAGTTGTCCAACCACAACGAGGAAGTTGATCATCCATCGACTGAGGAAGCCGCGCAGTTCCGTCCTCGCTAGAATCCAAAAATGCTGCTAAATCATCTGAGTGTAACAAGGGGTCAGAGTACCGAGTACTCATAGGAAAAGTTAGCCATCTTTAACCTGCCTGATCAGAACTTACTCCCGGTAAAACTTAGGCAATATCTTGCCCTACCTGTAGGAGATTCCTCAACACTTGGCCATGGAAACCTTTCCTGAAGAACTCACGAATAAGCCTGGTCCAGAGGGCCTTAGTAACAACACCAGTGTTCTCTCCGCTGGACATAGGTCGTATACATAAGTGAGATTGCATGTGTTCTTAGAATCATTTGAAGGAGATATTCAAGACCTTTCAGTTGTTATGTTAGTTTTGACATCCTTAATGACCCAGGCAACTGACAGGCCCAAAGCCCAACTGCCTGTCCGGTAATCTGACCAGAATTCTGTTTATCCGTATAATTTCCCACTCGCATCTTACCAGGTCAGTGAGAGGTGGTATGGACACGTGACTAAGGACGAGAGTTTTAGTAGCAGCCGAATGTCACGTGATCGTGGCGGGAGTAAAGAACGCCCAACACCTTCATTTACAGGTGTATGAGCTGTGATGAAGGGACTGTGTGCAGTCAAAAATTGAGAATGAGTCGCAGGCCTAATGAGCTTCATTAAAGGTCGCTGCCCGTTGCAACCAACAAAGAGAAATGACCTGAACGATCAACTCGTAAGTCCAGCGGTGCTCGAGTCGTGTCTATATGGCACTCGTGAGGTATCAGTGTTGGAAGCTTTGTGCAAACATCAGTTAACAGGGCCACATGACCTCCCGTTACATACCGCAGACCACAATGTAAAACATATTCCCATAAGCAGATGACCTCCCACTCACAATTCAGCACCATAACACCATCCAAGACGCAACAGCCATAGGACACTAAGTCAAGCAACTGGAAAACTGGCTCACTCTATACAAAAATCCACCATCACCCTCTTACCCATTGAAAGACGTCAATCCAACCTGCACCATACCTTCACCCTTGCATGAATAACCAATCCTACTCGATAAGACTCAATCCATTCTGGACGCAACGTATGATATTCTCTCCCCACACCACAGACGTCAACACGGAGGCCGTACGCAAACCACACGCTCTCGGGACACTTACAAGTATCAAATCTGGTCACGACAAAGAGTCCCTCAGTATGTCCAACGAAAGAGTGGTTCATTCGCCTGGTTATTCACCCTCTCATATATATATAATAAGGCTGCACCCTACAGATATCATTGCACTCAGAACAAGCACCGGCTACCTAGCAACCACAAACATTCAGCATCTGTACAACAACCTCCCCCTTCCTCTCCCCCTTCCCGAAGAAAAAGCTTTCAAAGACAATCTCATCTCAGTAAGCTCGGCCATCGGTTCCTTGAAAACAACGCTACACTCTTCCAGCCTGAAACCACTTCATGAAATAACACCAACACCCAGAATGAAATAAAAATTTTACCCCTGGTTCACATTTCAGCAACCTTCAGGTCCCCCTTTCCCCAACCTCCTCCAACAAAGAAGACATTGACCAAACATGGACACGCTGCAGGCACCCGACAAACATTAAACAAACGCCCCCCCAACCTCAGTCTTAAACGCCATTCCGCCAGACATCTGAAACTACATTCCTCGGGCATGTACTAGTTATGATTTCACGACCGTGTTCTTCTGGGCAGTTATCTCCCCGACATTAAAGCACAGATTCAGCATATATCACAGGACCCTCGCACGAGATACACCTTCCTTGCAGAAGACACAGAACACTTACTTGTTCTGTGTTAACCCCACAAAGACCTACAGACAACGTGACCACAATTCTCGTCTTGTGGCTTCCGGAGCACTGTGGGAGACCGAGAGAGAGACAGGAAGGTAAGAAATGG
>JAYMFT010409372.1:0-18354 GCA_038088735.1 Panulirus argus | reverse complement strand
AGCGTTAAGAACAGAGGACTGAGCCTTAGAGGGAAAATCCTCACTTGGCACCTTCTCTGTCCCTTTTTTGGAAAAAAAGAAACTGGAGGGGAGGATTTCCAGCCCCCCACTCCTCCCTTTTAGTCGCCTTTTACGACATGCCGGGAATACGTGGGAAGTATTCTTTCTCCCCTATCCCCAGGGATAATGTATACATATATATATACATATATATGTATATATATGTGTGTGTGTGTGTATGTGAGTGGCTGTGTCTTTCTTCATCTGTTTCCTGGCGCTACTTCACTAATGTGGGAAACAGTGATAAAGCATGAATAAAAAAATCTACCTGCTTGTGGCTATACCTTGAGTGAAAAGTCTCCTTCAGTGAGAGTGTGTCATCATCATTTGATGTATCATTGTTATTTGATGAAGGGGAGAACAATCTTGACAAGGAACTTCTCATGTGAAAGGACTTATTATTTCCCTGTTTCTGATCGTATTGCAGCCTTGAAGCTGTACTAACCCTATACCAGGGCTCCTAGGGTTTTAAGTTAATTGCATAAGTCAAAAAGGTGTTTCAGAACAAAAATTGGCTGAGGTAAGTCTAACAGTATGATTTTCCTCTGACTCTTTAAGAGATATGCAGTGATATACAGATATCTTCAAGTATTTAACCTTTACCAACTGGATGCTTCCAATTTGCTGTATCAAGCTATATACTTTGGGTGTTTTGAAAAAATATATACAATGGAACTGAGTTAATGAGGGCAATAAGAAAAAATATAAGGAAAAACTACAATGTACGAGTTAATGAGGGCAATAAGAAAAAAGATAAGGAAAAAATACAATGTACATTAAATGAGTTAGTATGAAATAGAGTGTCATGAGCAGCCAACATGATCTTTACAGGACACATCATCCATCAACATTACTCAATCTTCTACTCCTATGCAAATATTTATGGCTACAATCAATCTGTGAAGTTGTTTTTGGTCTCAGTTTGTTTTTACAAGTTTTTGTTCTTAAGTGACTGCTCTTTAATACTTGTACAACAAACAGTAAATATCATAGCTTCATGTTTACAAAGCAATTATATTGAGGTAATTTGTGATGATGTTTTTGTTCCTACAATTATCATTACATGCATTAGTCCATAAATGATTGGTCCATAATACTGTAAACATCAAACAGTAAGTTTTATAAGAACGTCACTATTTCAAAGCAGTTACACCGAGGTAATTGAAACTGTCATAGAATAATTGATAAGGATGTTTATCTCTTTGTGATGCTGCTTTTAATCTTAATCTTTTTTTACATGCTTTCATCAAAAAATAAGTGCTCTATAATAGTGTGTACACCACGTTGTAAATGTTATAAAAATTTCACTGTCACAAAGTAATCAAATTGAGGTAATTACTACCTGTTCTGCCACAGTGTAAATATTCATATTTATAACAACTTATGTTTTTGGCCTTACACTGTCTTTTAAAGGTATTTGTTTAGTTCATAAACAATTGGTATATAATGCGGTATACACCAAACATGAAATCTCATAACAGCTTTACTATTACAAAGCAAATATACCACGGTAATTACTACCACAACAGCATAAATGTTTACAGAATCTATCAATTTCTGATGCTATTCTTGGCCTACACTTTATTGTACATGCATTTGACTATACTGTGTACAGTCAATAATAAATCTTATTCCAACATCATTCATATGAAGAAATGAAACATGTAACAGATCATGTAAAATATGATGTCTTATCAACTTATTCATAATTGCCCCAAGACCCCTTTTCCAGAAGCTTGTGCAGCTCCAAGGCTACGATACCTACCAGTAGCTAGGAAATTCTTTGGGGTGAGAAGTCTTGGAGAAGACTGTACTCCAAAGGATACAACCTCGTCAAAGGTGACTTTTCACTTTCACTGTAGCCTCATGCAGGCAGAATCCAGGAACACCTATGATATGATATATAATATGGGGTTGGGGAAAAAGAATTCTAACTGCATACTTCTTATGTGCCACAGAAGGCAAATAAAGAGGGCAGGAGCAGTGTCTGGAAATCCCCCCATTCTTGTTTTCAGTTTCTATAGGATGGAACAGAAGATGAAGTAAAGCATGGAGTACTCATCCTCTCAAAAGCTCATGCCGGAGTGTCCAAATGTGTGTGAATGTAACAAAGACGAGAGGAAAGGAAAGACATGTAGTAATATGTAATCCAATAATGCCTGCTGACCATCTTTCCTACTCACATATGCATACTAGTGTATGTAACACTTTTTAAACCAAGATTCCTTATCACCCATCCTTTTTCAGCATACAACTCCACAAGCTGTTAACCACTTCCATTCATAACACTGAATACCCCATGCCCCTAATTAACCCTTAAATGCAACATTACTCACCTTCGCATTTAAATTATCCATCACTAGTAATCGGTCTCTTACATCAAAACTGCTGACACACTCACTCAGCTGCCTCTCATTATCTTTCTTTTCATGGCCAGGTGCATAAACACTTATAATCACCCATCTCTCACCACACACTTTCATTTTTACCCACATCAAAGTTCAATTTATTTCATTACACTCTAGCACACACTCCCACATCTCCTGCTTCAGGAGTAGTGCTATTCCTCCTTAGTTCTTGTCCTCTCACCAACCTCTAACCTCTGACTTTATTTTACTCCTAAGCCATTTCAATTCCCTTTTATCCTTCCTTTAATTCTGATTCACTCAAAGCCAGATCATCCAAGTTTCTTTCCTCAAATATAATACCTATCTCTCCTCTCTTCTCATCTTGGTTACATCCACACACAATTCTTTATCCTTCCTTTAGTTTTGATTCAATCAGAGCCAGAATATCCAGGCTTGTTTCCCAAAACACTGCCTATCTCTCCTCTCTTCTCACCTTGGTTACATCCACATACATTTAAACACCCTGACCTGAGCCTTCGAGGAGGATAAGCACTCCTTACTTGGTTCCTTCTTCTGTTCCTTCTTTTAGGAACTGAGAGACAAGAAGTAGGGGGTTTCCAGTCCCCCTAATCCTGCCTCCTTTAGTTGCCTTCTATGACATGCAGGGAATATGGAGGTAAGGTGTATTGGTCGGGGTGGTGTGCTAAGTGAGAGAGTCAGGGAGAGTGGTTTGGTGAAGAGAGAAGAGGTGGTGGAAACTTTGCTGAACATGAAATCCAGCAAGGCCGCAGGATTGGATGGTACTGCAGTTGAATTTATTAAGAAAGGGGGTGACTGTGTTGTTGATTGGTTGGTAAAAATATTCAGTGTATGTATGTGGTGAAATTTCATCAAAACCATAAGCCTTTTACCAATCAAGACCTTTTAGTATTCTGTTAATGCCTTTTCAAGACATCATAATGTTCAATGCTCTATAAAACTTCACCCCCATTCTATCTCTCAGTCTTTCCAACTATTGTGTTTTCCAGAGAAAACACTTGTAAAACTGTTACCCAATTCCTCACATATCCCCACCTTATCCTCAACTATTTCTCCCTCTAAATTCCTTAACCTGATTAGCTGATCTTTATTTTAAAACCTATCTAAATTTATGGAAAAGTTTTGGATTTTCCCTTGCCTTGTCCACAATATTTTTTTCAGTTTCTTTGTTCCTTCTTTCTACTCCTGCTATACTGGCTCCTTGCTCTCATACTATGAGAAATGCTGGTAGGCTGGTACACCAACCATATCTTCACCACTGCGCATTTCAATTATCCTTTGCTTTGTGACATATTTCGTCAAAAATCTTACATTTTCTAAGTTTCCCGTTGTATGTGAGGCTAGAAGTAACAATGTTCCTACTCCTTCACAATAAATTTCATAGTCTTTTATCAGAACACCCCAATTCCTGGCTAGTGAATTCAATTTTCTAATCTATGTTACTATGGAGACTCTTGAGGTCTATGCAGTTTCCACAACTATATCTTCTCTTTAGGTTTTGTCTCATCCTCTTCCATTAAAATCCTCATTTACCACATTAACTTGAGCATTACTTGATCACTTTTTCTAACTGGTGAATCATAAACAATATTTTCAATGTCCACAGCAGTATTTGTGAGGGTCAAATCTAGAAATGATGGTGTATCAGTCCTGCTCATCTTCATGTACTCATTGCTATTTTGCTATAGGAATTTCCTGTACACACTAAAAACTTGTGTTTCTGGGACACCCTCTTACCATGAGATTCCAAATACCTCCAGTCTATCTATCCAAAATTCACAGCCTACATCATCAGTACTATACCATTTCTGTGAAGTGACTGTTTTAATGCTTCCTGTGCCATACTGAGTGTTTTTCATAATCCCCCTTGTATATTTGCTCTGGATCATTAAAATTCTTAGGGGCATTATGTAATATTAACACCACTATGCACTTCTTCCCAACAATTACTCCTCCCATTATGTATCATCTGGATGGGCCATCATCAACCATTTTTTGAAACTATCTTATCTGAATGGACCATCCTTACCATTTTTTGAAACTTAAAGCTATCTTTTACTTAGAGGGCTAATCCTACTCCTCCTATGCATTCTCTTCCCCTCCTTACTATCATGTTCCCTTCAGGGAAATATAAGTGAGATCTTACCTGTTTAATAAGCTTTGTTTCCATGACTTCAACAATGTCAGGTGCACCTTCCTTCATGTAATCCTTGGATTTCACCTCTTTCCCATTAACTGCTAATCTATCAACATATGTATAAATTACTTTCAATCTGACTTAGAATCTAAAACTCCTGCCCTCTCTGTGGTGCTGGCAGGGCAACTATATCCTCTTACCTTGCTTATCAACTCTGTTTTCGCCTTCTGACTGTATTTCTTGTTTTTCTCCCACTCTTCCTGCGATCAATCAAATTTGATAAATACCTCACAGAATCCCACCTTGTTTTTTTTTACCTTCCTAAGTACCTCTTGGCTATTTGACTCCAAGTCAAACATAACCATAACTGTTTGTCCCTCTACAGCTTGATTTTAATCACCAATCCTTCTTTCATTACCAAAACTATGTCTGGCAATTCTATAGTTTCCAGTGGCTTTACAATGGGCATTTCTTTCTCCTCTTTATTCCTTATCTGGAGTATCTTCTTCTTCCACACCAAACTGGTGTATGATCTTCCACACTAAAACTAATCAGTGATTTCTGTCTATCAACTTCTTTAATTTTTCTAATTTTGGTGCCATCCACTTTTCAGCAAGTTCCCTCAGTGTTGAGCAGTCAACCTCTGTGTTTCTGACAAAAGCACTAGTCCTGTCAGCTCTGCACATTTATTAACCTTTCATCAACTTCAATTTGGCTACATATTTCCTTGATTTCTCCATCATCAACAGTGCATATCATTGTTTCTACAGCTTCACTTTTAATTTCCTATGTATCACTGTACGTATGCCTCTGGCTCTATGTTTCACTACATTGATCTTCATGCCAAGTCTATTGATCAGCTGTCAAAACTGCACCTTCTGCACCTCAAGTGCCACTCGATAACATAGATTCTATGTATGTCTTGGTTCTTCCCTCTAAAAATCTTGAAAAGGCCCACCAGTCCTATCTGCTTTTTCATGAGTTCAACTTTTTTCCTCTGCCCATGTACATATCGAATACTATCTACTTATCTATTATTACCCAAAGACCAAATTATGAGTCCAAGCTATATCCTAAACCTTTCGAAAGGCTTCTGCAGCCCAAGGATGTGCTCCTTCCAGTAGCAGGGAAATGAAGACTCCTTTGGACTTGTAAGTTCTTTGATGAGACTGCACTCCCTAAGATATAGCCTTTCCAAAGGTTACTTTTAACTCATGAGGTAATCTTGACCAGGTAGAGTTTGGTATCACCAATCTCCACTAAACAATTTTTGTTCATACCAAATGACTATATTTCTAACTTCCAATTTCTAACCCCTAACTTCCTCTTTTATCTCAGGAAATCTTTCATGATTTTTGAACACTAATTGTGTTCGCTTCTGTGTTTCTTAATCATTTCTAAAAGCATCTCCAAACTACTAACCTCTGGTGATTCAAGCACTGTCTCTCCCCTATGTTTTCTTCTCGTGGACATAATCAAAATTGTCTGGTTCTGATGCTTCTCCATATATGATTCCATTTTTAAATGTCTTAAACTGATCCCACAAAAATGAAAAATATCAGTTAAATATTCTATCAAAATTAAAACAAGATCTATCCAGGGAGCATATTGAATATTAAGCTGTTATTGTTAAAATTAAAATAAGATCTATCTAGGGAGCATATTGAATATTCAGCTGTTTGTATTGCCTTTTGGTTGTATTTCTTAATTACAAACACAAATTTCTTTTTAGTAATACTCCTATTCTATCTTTCCATGTCACACACACACACATTTACAGCAAGGACATGCTTTAAGTATACAATGTTCTGAAGTTCTGATACAGAAAGGTTGATAACACTGAGCATTTGATCTGAACTGGTTTTCCAACTCCCACGAATTGGCACAATCAGACTTAATGTCCATATATCATTCAGAAGCTCCTTCAAACCTTACTCTGTCCCTCCCCTTACTTGTAATTAATAGGCCGGCAGGAAAAAATATTTCTAACTATAATGCCCATTTCCTCCACGACCTCCCAACGGGGTGTGACTATGCCAAAAGAGTCTCCACTTATCCTTGTTTCCAATATGCCTCCTGTACATACACTGTTCCAGATATCAATATCATCTAAAAATCTTCAATATCAGTATGTACTCGTGTGTGTGTGTGTGTGTGTGTGTGTGTGTGTGTGTGTGTGTGTGTGTGTGTGCATGTGTGTCCTCCAGTGAAATTGTCTAACCCGTCAAATTTATGACAATCTAACCTTTCTCACTGCATTCTATAACACTGATTTTCAGCTTAGCACTTACCAACATACTTTTGCTTCCTTTCATTGCATTCTGCTAGCTTGGTGATGCATCTGCACTCTTTTTGATGATGCTGTGATGGGGTGACATTTTTCTAACAAGAGTCCAACATCAATGAGATTAGCCACCGAGAAACAAAAGTAGGAACTCCGACAATGGTAAGAAAGGTAATAACAGAAGCTTGAAGAGCACCACCTCAAGTGGCCAAATCATTAGTGGCTGTGAAAGTTCTATTCAAAAGTCCTAAGGTTAATATCTGGACTTTTGGCGGACAACTGGTAGTTATCAGATCTCGACGAATCCAGAGGGGTAGTCCTGTTCCATAAAAAGCACTAAAGTGGCTCCGATACGTGTGTAGGTGAGCGCAACTATCAGCCAGTTGATGAATCAGATGCCCTCTCCAGCACTGTTGAAATACCACACCAACAGTTACCATAACTTTTCTCTACTAGAGACATCTATGTAAACTACAATTCTGTGAGGTCAAACACTGAAATCACAGATAATCTGTTTCTGACCATCAAACACCCTACTAGCTTGTGGTAGTGGGATCGATGTTGGCTCAAGACAAAAGAATATGTAATTACAACGCACTCGAGAAGCCCCATGCAGCAAAGAGGCAGTCTGACTTATTGGTCAATCAAACAAATGGTCTGTTAATTTGGATGAAAATGTTCAAATGTCCTTGATCGGATCATATGAAATTCAAACAGGAGGGAAGTGAACTGGTAAAGGTTCACTTTACTGCTAAACAAAAATTTACAATTTCTATACATCATATACATTCCTGTTCTTTTATTATTACATATTCATCTTAGTTCAATTACAAGAATAAACATCAAAATAACAATAACTTCGATATTTATTTTTCAATTTATTACAAAGAAGAATGAATGAAAGTAGCTTCATTCTGCAATGTTGCAACACTCATGACTGTGCATCCCAGCACCATCAATCTCAAGGGATTTAGTGTCATGGTTAAGCGTAATTAAATCTCTTCAATCTCAACCAAAAGTTGAGGTATTAGAGTGTATCTTTTAACAACTGCAAAGAGGTTTGTGTCATGCAACACCCTTCATACAACCCAAAACTGTGATCAATCAATCTAAGCAACAGTCCAAGCTTTACGAAGTTACACTAACTCACTGTCACTACAGCATCGAAAGGGTACTCTGATCAAATCAAGATAAGGGGTATCAAATCAATCAGTAAATGAACTCGGACAAAAACTAAGATTAGGGAGGATAAATCTTAGACGTGTTGCTTACCGGGTCATGATCAGAATAATCAACTTTCTTGCCACGAGTCTTTCCTGTATCCTCAGGTGAGGCCTTGTCAAACCCAGCCATCTTAGGTCCAGCACCATAAAACTGTAGCCTCTTAAGTTCCTTGCTGCCTTTACCATCTTCCTACAAAACAAGAATGCATCTTTCACGGATTGGTTTCTTAGGTGTATGAATTCACCATAAACCTTGTTTCCTTAAAATATGTTGAAGGATAGGCAATGTCTGAATTACTCTTAAAACACCATAAAAACATTTTATGCATGTGGTTCTTATTTAATCAAATGAACAGCTCAATTCTGTATTCACACACTATGGTTTGTCCTTTCTTGTTTTGTAGAACACCTTTCGACATTTTAGACATATTCTCTTCATGTGATTCTGTACAATATCAGAAACTAATGCTCATTCAAAACACCGGTTTCAAGGTTTTTTTAAGTGTGAACTGTTGCCTTTCTTGGAGATGAGCAATTCAAAGTTCATCTTAATTTCTCTTCTATTCTATTCTGTATCTCGGATTCCTTTTCCCTTCAGGAACTCCCTCAAAGGGTGTCCACGGAAAAAAAAAAGTGTCTTCATAACTGGTGAACTCCAGTGGCGCTTTCTAGCCTTTAGTGCCTCACTCTTAACAGGCTACTTGCAGAGGAAAACTCTTAGTGCAGTGTTTTCAGGGGCTCCTACTTAATGTTCCAATCGACTACGTCTACCTACCATGTCTACACGCAATACTCTTTATTGCCTGACACTAACATGTACAGGGGCTCCTCGGTTAACATATCAGATGCATTCTAAAAATGTGTTACTACATGTAAAACTGATTTAAATGAATACAACTGTACCTTAATGTTACAGAATGGTGGAAATACATTACTGGGAAATATTTCTGGGGACATTTTCATTTATGTGCTATTCTGTTTGTTGCTTGCCATATTGTTTACATACATCAACAAGATGCATGGTTGGATGACTGCTATGTGCATGCCAAGCACTTGTACTTGTATGTAATTCAAAAAGCTGAATATTTTACAGAATGCTTACGAAAGGAAGTATCTGATTATTAATCTCTATGAAGAAGTATGGTATAAATTAATATTAATAAAAAAGTTTTTGCACATTGTTATGAAAACTATGTGAATTGGTTGTATAACAATTTTAGAGTTTCAGTACAATAAGTTACACCAGAAAATCGGCAGAACGTTCATAGGGTACCAAAGCAAAATGAATAAAAAACAAATTATCCAAGAGTGCACTACCATAATTCCAAAAATGTTAAAAGCAATTCATGTATCAAAAATATCTTTGTAAAGCAAATATCTGAGAAAAATGGGTAGGAGAAGAGTACAGAACATATCCTAATCAGTACTGCTTTAAACCAGTCTGGAGAGAGTGAGAAGGAATATCATCCAATCATCATGTATCTTGTGGGAAGTATTAGTTCACTAATTATACATCAATCTTAATAATCTTGTAAAATTAAGCATCCTCTGTAAGTTTCAATCAGGAATAAACACTGAACTGAGCTGTTGTTTCAGGATTATATCTGTATGGTGATTGAATTGTACTAGTTTTGGATTTTTATCCATACATGATACAAGTGACTGCTGTCGTTGTTTTTGGGTTTTCTGGTTAACTGGGTCACAGATAACCAGGGGCTTCTTGTACCTTTCTGAACAGTATAGGGAGAGTTCTACACTCTTTTGGCCCTATCTCTTGGGCTCAGTTTACCTCTGCCAAGATTGAGCCACCAGATATCACAAGGGTCAATGATGGCTACTTAATGGGCCTGCACTTCTGTGGTTAAGTTGCATTTCTTTGACCCAGGAAGCTGTCTTCTTTCTGCCTCACCCACATGTGGACTGCTAACATTCTGTCAACAAACATCCACTCTCTCCTTGTCACAAATAGCACTTGACAAAACTTAACTCGCACATATTATTCTTCCTAATTCCAGATTTTTCTGCAGTGAGTGATATGCACTAGCCCTGCACTTTGGCAATATGATAGGATCAATAGAAAGAAGTAGCAGGATGGAATGTTAGACAGGAGCAATAAGTGGAAACATTAGGTACAAGTAGTAGGTAGGAACATTAGCTGGGGCAATTAGGTAGTAGTAGTGGGTTGGAACATTACATAGACACATTAGGTAATAATAGTCAGCGGGAACATTAGGTAAGAGCCTCTGAAAATACTGCACAAAATTTGCCCTCTGCCAGTAAGGCACTAAAAGCTAAGAAGCAGCAATGGAGTTCACCTGTTATGGAGACTTTTGTCATAGCCACCCTCTCAAGGGAGTTCCCAAAGGGAACAGGCATCAAAGATGTAGATAGATAGATAAGTAGGGAAAGTACACAAATGGTAATAACATGAAACTCTGTATTACTAATAAAATAGTTTTGTAAGTTATATGTTGTTGAGGGCTATATGCAAGACAGGGAGAGTGTGTGATTAGGAACCGAATTCCAGCAAACTATAATGTATGTAAGCAAGGCAGAGAAAGCACACAGTAACTTGGGCCAGGAAAGGGAACTAGACAGTCCCTATAGTGCTAACTAACTGTAGCACTGTCACTAGCCCTCAAAATACCCAGGCAATATTTCCTTCCTAGTTAATGGTCTCCTGCAACCTACTACCCACACTTGGGTGGGTATCTGTGTGTGGATAAACTAATGTAAGGTGGCTTTAATTTTTCATGAATGTTCACTCATTTACAATGCTGTCATTCTTTCACAGCAAAACATAATGTACTTTGTTTTGTATCTATCATACAACTTTTTTAAATTTCAGGATTCAGCACCAATCCAAAAACATACTTTCACAATGCTCTGATACTGACAAGGGTATCAAAGACAAAGGAAAAGAGTAAAATCTATCATTATGCCCAGTCTTTAACTATCCTAATACTAGGAAAATTTTGATTACTTTGATCCAGAGGACCCATTACCTAATCAAGACCATACAGAATATTAAAGGAGAGGATAATAAGACAATTAATATTTATTTGTAATTGTCCAGGTAGGCCATTCTTGAAATGGTCCAAGTTACTCCAGGACTAATTTCCGAGGGCTTCTGCAGCTGCAAGACTGTTATTTCCAGTAGTAGGGAAATGACAAACTCCTTCAAGGTAAAAATATCTTTGAAGAGAATGCTCTGTATCATCAACTGATGATGATACAGCCTTGCCAAAAGAGACTTCACTTATGTTACCTAATGCAGGCAGAGTCTGGTAACACTAGACAATGGATATATTAAAAACTTGTACACTTAGATATATATTCAAACTTTTTTGAGGAGGAAAATTTCAGTAATCCAGAAAATTTTTCTGCTTATTCCATCCATGTGTGATGCTGGGAATGTTGAAGTGAAACAATTTCCATCCAACCACTATTCTGGGACCTGTGTCACCAATGAAAGTTCCTTCACTGTGTCTAATGAATGAAGATGCTTAGTGATATAAGGCATACTCTAAAATTCTGACAAGTTATGCATATCAAGCTTTCAGAAAAATGGTGAGCTTACCTGCATATGCAGCCTGTGCAGCAAGTTATCTATGAATCCAGGTCAATCTAACTACTACGTAACTGCAGCAAGAAACTGATTTGAACCCTCACTCTCTTCACTTATTCTAAAATTTTTGATTAAGAAATGGTAACCACTCCTTTATATCCAATGCTCAAACAATCACCAATTTACATCTTTAATACCTGAAAGTGTGTATATGGTTGGCAGACAATGTTGGATGAGCTTATGGTATTCATGAATGTGGAGGAAAGATGTGATATTGTGTAAGAAATAATACACTATATCCCTAACACTACCACTTTTTGTGTATAGCTAAGCCTTCAGAATATAAGTACATAAAACCATGAAGGATAAACAAACTTACAGTACAGTGACGAAGTAGCATTAGTAAATTTCACTTACCTGATACAAAAACACTTCCTGCATGAAGCTGTGTAGACTTAATTTTTTTCTTTCTTTCAAACTTTAGTGAGGTAACATGAGGAGCAGACAAAGAAAAGGCCTAATTTGCTCACATCCATTCACAAACTATCATGTGTAATGCACCGAAACCACAGCCCTCTATCCACCACCAGGCTCCAAAGACCTTTCTGTGGTCTTCATATGCTCTGGTTTAGTCCTCTCACAGCAGTCACCCTCTGTATGCCATATCGCTCCAACCTGTATACCATATCACTCTAATACACCTTATTCTTTGTATGCCTTTCACCCACCTGCATCTTCAGCCCCTGAGCACTCAGAATCTTTTTCATAACATCCTTCCATCTCCAATCTGGTTTCCCCCCCTTCTCCTTGCCCTTCCACATAGGATTCTTATATTCTAATCATCAACCTCTTCTTACTCATTCCCTCATATATCCAAATCATTTCAGCACACCCTCTAAGCTCTTTAATGTTTTATTTATATATGTGAAATGTAAGTACTGTGCCCTTACATAAATGCTAGAGGGACAAAAGAGAATTCTTGAATTTCTGTAGTATACAGCAAGTCTGTTGACTATACCTTGAAGGGTTTAAAGGAGAGTAGTGACTGTGAGGCTGATGGAATCTTCACAATATCTAACTGATGAGGAGCAGTATGGTGTGTGAACCAGGTGTTTGCTTTAAAAAATTTGAGCAAAAAATACTTAGAGGAAGATTCAATAGCTTGTGGAATTTATGGTTTTGCAGGAACTGTACAACAAAGAGACCTTGTGGGATGTGCTTTGTCTATGAGTAACTGGAAATATAATATATGTAATGTGGATCTTTACCTTGAGAGTAAGTTATGTAACCAGATGATAAGAGAGATAAATACAAGCATCTTAATATGGGTAGGTCTATGTTATGCTCAAGGAAGAAGGTAAGTCAGCTGTTCACAGATGAAATGGCTCCAATGAAACACACCAGCAGGTGACAAGAGTTTGGGAGAGTGTGAAAGGAGAAAGCTGGGAGTAAAGAAGAACAAAAGTAAAGTAAATGAGGTACAGCAGCTGAATGAGGCTAGATGGTTTGAGTGATAATTTGAATGATGAGTCACTGAAGAAAGTGCAGTGCTTTTGGTATATCGAAACTGATATGGTAGTGGATGGAACTACAGGGGCTAATTAAAGTCACAGGCTGGAAAAGGAGAGCATTATGGAGTGTTGAAAGAGAGGTTAGTATCTGTTAGGGCAAAGAAGTATATGTTTGAAGGTACAATAATCCCAAAAGTTTAGCATGGATATGTGTCTTGTGTCCTGAATGCAAAAGAAAGGAACATGATGGACATATTGGAAATGAAATGCCAGTGGGATATATGTGCTGTTAGGCAGGATGACTGAAAAGAACGAGAGTAAGGGAGAGGTGTGGTAACAAAAGCAGTCTGAATGAGAGGGCTTACCTTGATTTGCTGAAATATTTCAAAAATTTGGAAAGGATCGGTAAAGAAACACAAACAAAGATCCTTTTATCATAATTGGAGGTTTAAAAGGGGTAGGACACCAGAAAGGTAAGAGGCATGCACGGGATGGAAATGATGCGTCAATGCACAGGACCAAGGCACATAAAACAGTAAAAGTAAACCACTTTTCCTGAGTTTAACTCTATCTATATTTCTGACCCCCATTTCCTTCAGGAACTACCTCAAGAGGATGGCCAGGGCAAGTCTCATAACTGGTGACCTTCAGTGCCACTTCTTAGCATTTAGTGCCTCACCCTTAACATGCCACTGGCAGAGGGCAACTTTAATGCAGCGTTTCCTGAGGCTCCTAACTAATGTTCCTATGGAATACTCCTAACTAATGTGTCTACCTAATGTTCCTGCCTGAAAATGACAAAACACAATCATACCTGGTTCATAATTTTTATCCTAAAAAAAAAAAAAAAAAAAAAAAAAAAAAAAAAAAAAATGGCAAGCACACTATTGGGGAATTTTTTGCATTCTTTCCCATTTGAGAGGGGATATCACATGATCAACAAAGAAAGGAATAAAAAATTTAGTCCGAGACGCTAAAGGAGTGGCTGACAAATTAACGGACGATGTGTCAACGTGGTTTGGGCAAGATAAGAGAATGGTTTCTATTGGGAGGGATGCAATGAAAATATAAATGAACTCATGTGAACAAGTGAGTATGTGAACAGTGCAAATTTGAGAATATGTCCAAACCATTTCAATATAACCTCTTTGGCTCTCTTAACCACAATCTTTTTATTACCACACATATCTCTTACCCTTTCATTTATGTCAAAAATTATGACCATTGTACTGACTAGATTAATGCCAATTCAGTTATTAACTGTAACCCTGTTTACCATGACAGATATCACTGAATCTCCTATTGTGTACAATGCTTACTTGGGAGGAGTTTCAAAGCTGCAGTATCTACAGAATACAAGTATGAAAGAATTATGTAAGCAGATAGTATATAGATGTTAAGAGCAAAAAACAATTCTATTATTCATCTCGAAGGCAATTAACAGGCAAAATACCCCTACTACATAATGTAGTAATTTCAGAATATCCTGCTGGATTAGGAACATTAACATGCATGCACAATACTTCCATTTATAAAATAACACCTACAGCTAAAGAATGGTTTAATCTCAAGTTCATATTAATGACAACTGCACTACACTAACCTCATCATCTGAGCCAAAACCAACTTTTGCCTCAGCTTTGGCATCTACAGACTCTGGATGACGGCGAGAACGACGGCCATTTTTCTCACTATCAGGGATCTTGCCAGCCATACGACTTGGAATCTTGTGTGGTTTATAGTCCTTATCATCAATTTCCATATCCTCCTCCTTAATTTCTGTCTTCTGCAAAGGAAAAAAATTAAACTAACACAACTAAAACCCAAATGCTTTTTGCGAAATGTTCTGTTTCAAACACCTCAAGATAGAGCTTCTCTAGAGTTACAAGCACTAAAATGGGTATATCAGTCAAGGAAATTACTTGTGTATCAATACATGCAAAGTACAAAAAATATTTTCCTACGAATATCATTCCCAAATAATGTTTGGGAAACGAACCCTTTGGAAAAGTCTAACTTCCAAACTCTGGGTCACATGACTACACTACTAACACCATTTGCAGCCTATACAAAGCTTTTGTATGATATCTGAAAGCTCTGAATTTTTGTCTTTTACACCCTTTCACCTTGAAACACAAGCCCATTGAGTACTACCCCTTGAATGGCAAACAACATCATGTTTACTCAAAGAACAGTGGCCAACATCAAATGATGTATCACTAGTAACCTTAGTAAACATTGCAGGTTTCTTCCATCACTAAGAATGCACAAGATAACTTGTTCTCAGTGGCCCTATAAATTTTACTTCAATTTTTTGTGTATGTTGACGGATCCCTCAGGCCATGCATTCTCTGATGCATTCTCTGACCCTATGACAAATCGTAGCTTGATGGCAGACTCAAATGAAAAGGGGAACTATCATAATCTATATCAACTGGAGATGAAATACAAGAGTTACTAGTGAGATGTAAAGGAAAAAGTGACTCAGAGTGTGATCTTAATGTGACTGAGGAGGAGTGTTGGGTGTGCTTGGTGTCCAATTTGGAATGGACATGTATAAAGGATAAGTAAGGAGAGGCTGACTAAAAAGATATGCATGTTAGAAGTGGAGAGCACAAGGGAGAGACTGAGGATAAGATGGAAAGATGGAGTGAAAGATACTCTCAGAGATCAGGACCTGTACCTGCAGAAATGTATGAGGAGCGCATGGGATAGAATTGATGCAATGTGGTACACGGGTCAAATTTCTCAGAAGAACTGTCAATGGAATGAACTAGAGCACATGAAGCAGTCAGGGGAAACCAAAACTAAGCATGTGGGGCTTGACTGCTGTTAGGGGGCTCTGGTTCTGGTATATTAAGCAAGACATTGAGAGGGGATACGAGCATATGAGGCTGTTCATTGTTCCTGACAATACCTTGCTCAGGAAACAGCAGACAAGTATAACACAATAGATGAGGGAGACAAGTAAAGGACCCTGTGACCAGTGTCCTACCTGCCCTTTTATTCAGGCTTAGTCTAGTCACTGGAACGAGTTATCTAAATGTGAGAATAATTTCAGGATTAAAATTCTGCAGTAATATATGGCTCTGGTAACACAAGAATGTAGAGAATTAGAAATGGCCTCATTTGCTGACACTCATTTTCTAGCCACCATGTACAATCCACTAAAAACAGACTCCTTTCAACAATCATGCCCTACAGACTTTTCCATGGTTTCTCCAATGTGCTTCCATGCCCTGGTTCAGCCCAATGACAGTACATCGAGCACTGTTGAACCTTGTTAACCACATCACTCCAATTCACTATCCCTTGCATGCCTTGCACCCTCCTACATGTTCAGGCAACAAGCTTTGATAGCACATTTGACTCCACCCATCTCCTCATATTTTAAGCAAATTATCACTTCCTTATATTCTCCAAGTTACATACAATGTAACCTATAAAAAGGGTCCAATGACATACCCTGCTCGTAAGTTGGGAACTCTTAATACATTTTATTTCTGTATCATCTCGTCACTGGGCCTCACAAATACCTATTCCCACTCTCATACACTTGTCATCTTAAGCCATCACATACTTTATCAACAAGTCTACAGTACTGTTTCTCCCTTATAAATTCTTCCTATTCTAATAACTCTACATCTATTCTCCATTCATCTACCTCAATCTGTTTCAATGTGACCAGTTATTCTATGACTATTTCTTCATTAAACAATACAAAAACTATACTCTTTCACTGCATTATTCTCTTCTTATTTCAAGTTCTTTTCATGCTTTTCTTCACCCTGGTGTCTTGGCCTCTATTCTGCCATCTTCAACAAATGTACTGTACATATACTTACTTCTGTAAATGATCTACTTTCTGTAATCAATAAAACACAGAAGAGACTCTTCAAACATGGACCAACATTATAAAGATAAAGTTACATAAAAAAAAAAGGAAGCGGTTAATGACCAAAATAAATGCAGTGTTTGCAGCTTTTAAAGAAATTCAAATGAAAGATTAAACGGACAATGAAGTACATTTTCCAAATTACAACTTACACATGAAAGTGCATATCAGAAGCTACTCTCCCTTGATGCACAAAAATACATTCCTTGTGATCAATAACTTAAGGAATCCCATCATCTATGAAGGGGGACACAGGTGAAAATTTGTCAGAGCTAGCTGACTGACTCAAATGAATGCTTTAATCACTTCAATATTTTATCACTAAAATTTCTCAAGTCTAGCCAGTTGAATGACCTGGAAAGAGTGAATGACATACATTCCATGTTTAGCATCCTGCTGTTTTCTGTATAAGCAAGTGGCTATCTATAAGAAACATGCCACTAGTAAAAACTTGCATCCACACAAGGCTGCCAGCAAAAGTAATATGAAACTAATTACAGAAAACAGCTTCAGCAATATGGTAGCAACAACTAAATCATTAGGACCAATGACTGAAACAATGGAACTAAAAGTGATAACACAAACTGATGCCCATGTTTTTGTTACTACAATAATTAAAAAGGAAACTGCATTAACTTTTTGAAGTATTTTTCTGTGTTCCAACATAAAACTTAAACCTAGGCTGCAAACTTAAGAAACAATGGCAAGCTCATAAGAAAAAGAATAAAAAATAATTTTAGTCAATAAATTTGAGCATTAGCTTAACTTCACTCACAGCAGTACTTCCTAGGATAAATGAGGACAACCAATCTACTTTGCATTTATATACTCTAAAATACATTCTATGTTCATAATGTATTTATTTGGACTTACTGTAGTAAAATACATTCTATGTTCATAATGTATTTATTTGGACTTACTGTAGTAAAATACATTCTATGTTCAAAATGTATTTATTTGGACTTACTGTAGGAGGTAAGGATTTGCCCTTGTTGAAGATGTCATAAGGCTGAAGAATTCGCTCATAATGAGCTTTCAATAATGTTCCGAGGTTCTTGTTAGCTGGATATCCCATGCGTGAAGCAATTTTATTCCACTTACGCTCTCTTGTGACTTGTTCATTTCCACCTGCATTCATAAAAATGGATAAAATAATCCTTTAATGAGTGTAAAAAGATTACTTACTTTTTTTGTGGGAGGGTGTGATAAAGCGTAAGGAAGTAAATTCCAGATTGATGTGGGTAAAACTGAAAGTGGATGGTGAGAGATGGGTGATCATTAGTGCTTAT
>JAYMFT010409351.1:0-18354 GCA_038088735.1 Panulirus argus | reverse complement strand
ATATATACTGAATCAACAGAATTAAACAAGAGTAGAACAAAACTAGCTAATGGAAAAAGCCTTTTAATTGTAAATATTTTTATGCTTAATACGATGGATGGACCTTATGAGCTTAATCAAGGGCATGGATATCAGCTTAGATTTTCAATTTTTTTAAGTTCTTTTACTTCTAGAATTTTATCAACCCTCTGTCGACTGGTAGACATTTATCGACCCCCTGCACAACTCCATCGACTCCTGGGGGTCTTTAACTTCCACTTTGGGAACCGCTACTTCAGATCATTCCCGTCAGACTCAAGCCAGTGTGGACAAGTTTTGGCATTCAGAAACGAGACTTGATTTACATACAGGGAGGACTGTGACAATTCTGCCGCTGGGTCACGTCCTGAGCCAGAGGCAAGGTGACCCTGTGGCCGATATTAGCTGCAGTATCAGTCTTGCCTTGCTCCTAGACTAACAACAGACACACATGAAAACAAAAGGGGTACTGTTCCCTACACAATTATAGTTTACCATCGCTAGATAAACCGGAAAGCCCGTTTCACCTATTGCATTATACTTTAGAAAAGGTACTATAAATACCTCCGTTCATACCCATACTTAGATAAAATTCGAAAATGATGCCATCCATTTCAGGTGTATAAGGAGTTTATATACCAATCCATGCAGTATTTGCATGTCACATATTCCAGGGTAATCTATTTCAGGACTGCAGAAAATTTCAGGCACTCCTCGGAAGAGAGAGTCTGTATAATTCTGTTTTTCTGGTACACGGTTCTCTGACTTTAAATGACAGCTCGAATAAAGTTAGAGGAAAATAAATTTGATGTTAATGAAGGCTCCGCAGGTGTTTGTAGACATGACTCTTAAAGAAAAAAAGGGGTATATGAAGTGGGAAGGACGAACGAAGAAAGAGAAATCCACACTTGCATCGCTATACCATTCCCTTCGTTAAGTGTCGAGTGAATAGTGCTGAATATTGGACAGGTTGTGGTCGGTTTCAGAATTTAGAGAGCTGACATATAAGTGAAAAGCTAAAATCCTTTAATCTCCTTACCGTAGAAAAGAAAAGAGTGAGCAGTGAATTAATTGTAACCTTTGGTTTTTAACCAGATTTGATGACGCAGACTGTGAACAGTTCTTTGAAACGTGTAGGGATAAAACATCCAGTTCAAAAGATGTGAAAAGTACTTCTATAGTATAAGACTGACGGATGGATGGAATGAACTGAACGAGGCCGTGGCAAATGCGGACAGGAGTGTGAATGGTTGTGCGATGGTAATGTTCGAGAGATTGGGCCCCACGAGAAGGAATTTCCTTCCTCGTACAGTACCAGTAGGTCATTACACACACACACACACACACACACATTACTCTATAAACCATAGGACCTTGACTCCCTCTATCATACTCTGATCATCCAGTCTTTAACCTTCCCATTTGAAATCAAAAAGCAGGTGAATGATATTCGTTTTTCTGTCCGTTCTGCTGAACAAACCATACTCTAGCCCACTTCTTCCATTTTAATTTCCATATGCGCCCTTTTCCCCATCCTCCCTCAAGGAAATGAAAAAGAGAAAACTACTAAGTGAGTAGGCACTTTTCCACACCAGTCTTTATGGGTCAAGCCACATTTAGGGAGGAACCCTTTCATTTTTTTCTTTGCTTCCTTTTTTTTTTTACCCTTTTCCATTCTTTACTTCTTGCCTGCTTATGGTTGTTCCTGTCTCCTTCAGTTTCCTCACTTTTTTTTTTTCGCTCTGAATGCCCACCTGGTGTTTGCTGGGGACTGCCACTCCTTCTCGGCCCTCACCCCCAGCTCACCTCCTCTCATGGCCTCGTCTCCTCTTCTGTTTGCCATCAATAAGCAACAGTTTTATTTTGACATATACGGAATACCCGCTGTTTTCCACCGTTATCATCCTGATGTTGATGTCTGTCTTTTTATTCTTGCTTTATTGCTCACGTCTTTTAGCACTGTACTGCTGTCCATTCTTACTATTTTTGTTTCTCCTAATCGTCTTTTACTCCATTAACGCTTCTCTTGTCTTGCTGGACTTCAGTATGATAATATCCTTTTGCCTCCCTAGTTCCCTGGATCTTCCTTTCACCTTACTTCCGCCCCATTGTGCCTGCATGTTACCATACTCCATCTGCCTGTGGTTACATTCCAAGTGAAAAGCCACCTTCGGCAACGTTGTATCACCGTCACTTGACGATAAGATGCATAGTCTCTTGAACAACCTTCCCACTCCATATGAGTCGATCATTTTCCTGCTCCTGACTGGAGCGCAGCCTTGCAGCTGCGGGGTTATCCCGCGTCTCTCCTTCATTCTTTATTTCCTTTATCTTTTTACTTCTCCTTCTCTTTTAATCTCGCTTTAAACTTTTTCAGCCTCTCTTTCTGTATTTGAACACTTCTCATTCCCTGCTATGCTCCGTGAATAATTCTCAGCTCTCTCTCTCTCTCTCTCTCTCTCTCTCTCTCTCTCTCTCTCAATTCATACACATGACATTCTTGACATACACTAACGTTATTGTTCTCATATTTACATCACTGATAACGGTGGCACTGATAGACCAACGACGGTCAGTTAACTCGTGAAACTCCTTTACTTTTCCTTTCCTTTCCAGTCGCATCCTACCCCCCCCCCCTCAACCCCTACCCCGCTGCCCTCAACCCCCTCCCTCCTCAGGGCTTGGGATTGCCTTTGCTCTGTGACCATGACGGCACAGTCGTCAGCCGGTCACTTTCGCAAGCGTGGGGGAACCATTTTCTTTCGTTCCCGACACACAGGTAGGAAATAAAATAGCGAAGCGACAAGTTTGTCAGCGTAATCAGTGTGGTCTGCCTGACCGCAAAAGGTTGTTGTGAAAAATTTGAGGGAACCTCAGAACCGTGCGGGAGTCGGTCGTAATCCGTGACCTGGTTCCGAGAAACACGCCACCATGCAAGGCGTACTGCTGGGGTACTTCACTGCCATCCACTTACCTGTTTCCTCCTCCTTCTTCGACAGGATAGTGACCGTAGGGCTTCATCATCACATATCTCAAATGTTACAATCCAATTTTAGCATACCTGTACATCACTAACCCCCTACACTACACATGAATCCCCATACCCGTCCCTCACTACAAACCAATCGCTACATCATTCAAACGCTACATCTCTCCATTACTACAACTTACCGTCACTGGGCATAGACCACCATACCTTTTCTCCATCACTATACACCCGTTTCAGTACAAGATTTCATTCCTCAACCTTCACGCACTCATATGACCGCACCCATTCATCTCCACACTTTTCCTTCGACATTGTTTCATCATCATATTCATCCCTAAACACACCTCTCCGTCACCATAGCCCATCACCATGGCCTCCCTAACCATACCTTCCCATTACGCCCCCCCCCTAACCATGGCGGCTTCCTTCTCCATACCCCATTACCGTGGCCCCCCGCTCTATCCCTCTATCACCGCACCATCTCTAACAGTACGCTCCACGCCAGTACTTTCTGACAGCAGCAACAGTACGTACAGCCGCAGCTCCTCCGCTCCCGTTCGCTCACAAAGAGACCTCCAGACTCTTTTGTTGCCTTGATTGAAAACCTGGAGGCGGAGCGTGAGTTGCCGAACTATTGTGGGTGACAGCGAGTATGGCGGTCTCACACTGTTGCCACAGCGTAAACTGCTGGAGACCTCCCCAGGGGGCCGGTTACCTCCACCCCTACGCTGGTGAATCAGTGCACATGCTATATGTCGGTAATCGGGTAATATGCTACAGAGATCAGATGATTCTTTTCATACTGATATGATCTTTTGATTATTTTGAAGCCTTGTTTACTGTCTTTATTTAAGAGATCTTTGTCAGCGTCGTTCTGGCAAGGGCGGAGCGGATGTGACCAAGCACAACTCGCGAGATTAAAAAGCTGGTGACATTTCGCCTCCTTGTGGCAGATAGTACAAAGCTGGTACTTTTGTTGTGTCATCATACCTGCTGTTCCCACGATCACCTACACCCCTATTCTCCCATCTACACTCCTACATTTCCCTCTACACCCTAATAATCCCACAGACATCCTTACATTCCCATCTACACCCACCTGTATATCAATATTTTCTCTCTCACATTTATATCCTCAGTAACGTCCGGCCAACCATTTCTTAGTCTTGTTCCCATACATTTACAACGTGTCTCCTTCGACAGTCAACTGATACAGGAAATTAAAATGTTAGGTTATGTCGTTTTGGTTAAAGTATTACATATGTGAAATGTTTTCGTTCAGCATATGACTGTTATAAAGGTATTTTGTTTTCTGTGAAGTATAGCAGTCACAGCACTACACCATTATTGTGTATTCCATTACTATTATTATGCATACTTTTATGCCCACTTCTGCTGCTCATCAAATATCTGTGAACTGATAATTGCAAATTTTACTTTGTGGTTTATAAAGGTATTAGACTTATAACTGTCAAGTAAAGATGAGATGGTGCGCTAGTTTCTGTAATGACATGTTCGAAGCGTTATAAATCCTAGATTACTTACATCACTGATATCGGTGATAAGAACGCCTCGTTATGGTGGACACTGGTTTCTTTTCTCGATGGTAGGTGGAACCATAATCTGTCGTGGTGTGTATGGAAGGGATTGCGCCCCACTTTAGAGCGTGACTGTACGGAGGGGGATGCTCCCTTCCCTGTTTCTTTAAACCGGATCATTTTACAAGTTTTTCAGTAAGTTTAGTAAATAACATCTGTATTGACTTATACTACTTATCATCCTCGTTAATATATACACAAGTCTCGGCTTTCAGATATTCAGATCACGTTTGTTGTAGAATACGGTCACTTACCTCAAGCAGCATAGATAAGTTGGTTAGATTACTTGGGAAAGTATCTGGTTTCGAAGATTGATTTGGCTCGAAAGAAAATTATAATAATCGTTGGTACGAAATTTAAAAAAAAGAAATACGTGATTTTTTTCAGGAAAATTTTAAAAAAATGTTCCCCTGAAGTTTATAGATGAACAGTGAAAATAACACCTAATATTTCTTTGTAATAATTCATCTGGTTAAAAAGATAAGACCAAAATGAGTGTGATCGATCACTTTCCATCACCCGTGATAAAAACTATTAACTGTAATAACATCGATGGATGTACAAATATCGTCACACATGAAGAGACATTTGAGTTGATTTTCCTTGCCTTTGCCAACTTTGTATGAAAGATTATTTTTACAGTTTTCTAAATTTTGATTTGGAGTAAATTATTGTTTTCAGCTTTTTATTAGTAGTTACATGTTTTTGATATCTCCTCAGAACTCATTGATTGATAGACTCTATCGGCGATTATTTACAGTGGTCCTTAGAGTATAACAAGAGAAGCAAAACACACACACACACACACACACACACACACATACACACACATATACTGTGTGCATGTGTGGCAGATAGTCTGTGTATCTACAATATTTCTTTTCATCTTTGAATATAGGATATACTTGTGTCGATGAGAGACTACAAACATGATGAAATGACTTGTGACAACGTTACGAATGATGACTTAACACGTTATTAAGTCCTACGTGGTTTCATTCATTTCTTGAGACATCGGAGACATAACACGTGCTATTCATCCCCCTCTAACAACTCTTTATTTTCCGCGCACATTTACGTTGTCTTAAAAGTCATTAAAAACAAAAAATCTATTTTACCAAGACTTTTAGATATTTAAAATATGGAGTGATATATTCGATATAGCAGGTGGAAAAGGCGATTCACATATACGCATTATTTCCACTAATGCTCTGTCCGTTTCCCTGTAAAAACTTGGAGGCAAAGTTTATGGTGTTGCAACCCTGGTATTTGAGCTGGGGAGCAAATACTATCATCCTCCGGGCAGTCATGGGGAGCATACCTTCCTGATCCTTCGGGTCAGTTGTGGTACCATGGTGTACACAAACACATGTACACTTTAATGGTTCTGGCTGTACATCACCAGTCCTGGCGTGTGTACTACAACGGCCTAGTATGTACAGCCACTAAGAATCTAGATGGGTTTACTACTATGATCTAGACGTGTACATCACAACGGATTACTCCCCAAGAATGTACACCACTACGGTCCGGGTGTGTACACAGCCACCTTCCTTGTGTGTACATCACTGCGGTCCTGGTTTATACGCCAGTACAGTACAACACGTACACTAGTAACGGACAAGAAGGGCTTTTCTGCCATGGACATTACTTGCCATTACCACCGGAAAGAACCCAGTTAAGAGTAATTTGTTGTTGCCGACGAGCGCAATTACCTCTTATCTAACATATGGTGTTCCTCCCTGTTACGTTGCTTAATGTTCCTACCTGTTACATAGCTTGGTGTTCCTGTCTCTTATATAACGCGATGTTCCTGTCTGTTACATACCTTGGTATTCCTGCCTCTTGCATAGCTTGGTCTTTCTGCCAGTTACGTAACGTGATGTTCCTATCTTTTACATAGCTTGGTGTCCCTACCTGTTACGTAACGTGATGTTCTTACCTGCTGCATAGCTTAGTGTTCCTGCCAGTAACGTAACTTCATGTTTCTACCTGTTACATAGCTTGGTGTTCCTCTCTGTTACATTGTGTGGTGTGCCTGCCTCTTGCATAACACTAGGCCCTCGTCTAAAAGATAACGTGATGTTCCTGACTGTTTCATAACGTAGTGTTATTGCCCGTTGCATAACGTGGTCTTACTGCTTGTAACATAAATTTACTCCTGCCTGTTACATAACATGTTGTGTGTTGTGCTTGTGATGGTCCTGTCTGTTACAAAGCATGGTGTTCTTGACTTATGTTTTCCTTTGTTACCCTTCAGCACCGTGCCAATAGTTATACCTCCAACCTGACTTCTTTACGATCTTTTCCGCATACCTCCTGCCTCCTTCCTCCCCTGAAGCCTACGCTTCAGGATTTCCCTCCTTCACCCTCTGGTCCGTCCTGAAGGCTGTAGATCCCTGTCACTTTGTGTATTCGTATCTGTGGAATTAAGATTTTTTTTTTTTCTAATTCTATATCCTTTTCTACCTTTTCCTTTGCTTTTTCCACGTCAGCTGTACATTCAACGTTTGCTTGAGGAGCACCTCGCTATCTTCTAACTCTTCACTCTATTTTCTCGAGAAATTGAGTCGTGTTCCATGTCTGAAGTGTTGTGAAGGTAAACGTGCCCTCCCTGAGCAAACCCTTCGCACTAGGGGGGTCCCCACTTTACTTGTCTTCTAAGTCTTATGAACTGCAGTTTGGTGAATCAAGCGGAAAGCCACTTTTGTCATTTTTCTCCTGTCCGTGTTGGATCCGTTTGGCCAAATTATATCTGATGATTAGAAATGATATTACAAGTATGAATGATAAGTCTCAGGCATTAACGTTCAGTTGTCTTTTAATACACACCACTTCGAATTTCTTCGTTGATGTCCCTCTTTTACAAAGAACCATGCAAGAAGCGTTTATCCTCAAATAACCGCTACATTCTCCATTCCCGTTATCTGGTCTCCAGTCTTAAGAAGAGTCAGCTAAAGCCTTTAATCTTATTACATTAGCAGCATATTGCTGAGGGCAAAGGCATTCTGGATTGCAAGATTTGCTGACTTTCTGATTTTTCAGCTCTCTATTAGCTATTTTTTTCTCTTGATTTATATTTATTCCTGTACATCTTTGTCAGCCTTTCACTTCAAATCGTTTCCATATGCCCAGACCATCTCAAGACCCAGTCCTGCTGCTTCTGTTCCACGTCTCCTTCACACTTCTTCATATTTTCTTACTCCACGTTTAGTCTTAGTAGTCAGTCTACATATCCCAGTTCTGAGAAACGTGCAGACGGAGGAGCTCTGTCGTAAGCCAGTAAGTCTTCTGTTACCTGTTGTGCTCGATAGGTCCTAATGCTGCCTGGTCATTCTGTCATTACACATCCAGGTTTCACTTCCAGCACTTAGGGTAGGTTCAGCTACCTTTCCAACAGGTTCTCTCACACCCAAGGACAACCTTTTTGCCTTCGGTGATGTTCCACAAGAGTTCCATACACTTGTTACGTTTTTCAGCATTCGGAATTAGGCCCCATCTTCCTCTTCATGATTTGCGCTGATTATAATCTTGCAGTGCATCACATCCTTAATCTTCTTGAAATTTACATCGTTCAGCCGTAGATCTCTTTTCTAATCTACTCACTCATACTCACCCATTTTTCTGTGGTTCGTATACAGTTTCATATATATATATATATATATATATATATGTGTGTGTGTGTGTATGTGTGTGTATGTATGTAATGTGTGTGTCTGTGTGGCAGGAATCGGCAAGGTTCGGAAAAAAAAACATGCATTTTTACTACTGATTTATTTTTTTACAAAAGCAAATAAATACCATAAATATTTGTACACAGTATTCACAATAGAAATGTCGACTACGCAGCCCCTGTCTCTTGACTCTCCTGACCACCAGCCTCGACCCAGTACTAGGAGGCCTTTAATGGCGTGTTACTGACCTTGAAATCTTCATTTTCCCCACCCCCACTACTTCCTAGAATCACTCCTGCTCCACCTCCACCTACTCCAGCTCCTCCAAGGAGCCCTCCAGCTACTCCACCTCCCCCTAGGAGTCCTCCACTGCCCCCGACCAGTCCTCCACCAAAGTCTCTGAGATTCGAAGACTGCCTGCGAGATATCCAGGAGACAATGTTGTCTACTATGGTTTCGATAGACTTGCCGTTCCAGCCCAGCTCCTCCCAGCTGGTCTTGGAGGGGAAGCCATACTCGAGGAACTTGCGCATGTTGATTTTGAGGCGTTGCATTTCGTCTACTCGCACGTCAGCGCAGGGGCCCTTTCCGGCCATGTCCAGGATCGTGATGAGCACCTGCAGGAGAAGTATTTTAACATCTGTACTATTAGTAGATTAAATTTGTTATCGTTTATGTCTTTGAGGGGAAACACTTAATCACTGAACCACCGGAATATGCCACTGGCTTTTGGAGACTGATCTGCTGCGAGCTCGGACAATCTGGAGCCTAAAATGATAACGTTACAACTTATTCAATGAACTAATCACGTATACCAGAACTGCTTGGCATTGTATCTTCCTGGATCACCAGTTATCGTATATAACTCCATGAGCAGAGTGTGATGAAATGAAATAGCACAAGCATGAGAATCACAGGTGCTGGGGGATTAACCCTCCTGGTGTGTGATGCTCTTACTTAATCGTTTGTCCAAAGAAATTTAGTAACACAAGAATTATGAATCCTGAAAAGCCAGTATGTATGAGCCAGTTCTGTCACCGTCTGTTTAATGACGCCGAGAAATATCCATAGCTGAGGCAGGTCAGAGATTCGGTAAAGTCTGGCAGTTATAAAAGTTAGAAACAGGATCATAAGAATAGTAACTCATATGAAGTGGGACAGCCGTAGGCACGGTGGTGACCTGAGACTAGGGAAAACCTCTTCTGTGGTGCCTTGGTGGTAGATGGAGTGGAAAGTAAATATCAGGACCATTATATCAGCTAAGAAAGAACAGCAGTAATTGAGGCAGAGAGATGAAGAGGGAGGCAGAAAGAGAAGCAATGACAGGCATGCGAAGAGCGAAGGAAAAAAAAGGTAGGAAAGAAATAAACATATACAAAGACAGACAGAAGGATGAGTCGATTTAGGAATAATCCTTTTATTTCATCATGCCTTGGAAAAGCTGGCAGTGTCATGAATGGCCTTTCTGTTTTGGGGTAAGATGGCCTTCTGTTCATACTGTATAACATGATAGCTTGAAACGTCATCGCTAGCTACCTGATGTGATATTCTTTTTACACACAATCACCCGCCATTGTGCTCACTGGTGTGGAGAGCGCGCCTTCATTTTCATTACACCCTTATGTTCACTGTATTCCTATACTCATTACTCACTGATCTTCACTGTAACAGGATTTGGCTGCTGATTCCTGGAGAAGTGAAAAGAAGAATAGCAAAGGTAATGTTGCGCTCTTACAGAGAAAGACATCAGCGCAGTTCTTACCTGTTCTGTGGTTTTCTCAGGATACCCGAGCTGCTTCATGGGCGCCTCCCCGACTAGCACAACTAATGCAGTTTCTACTTTCCTCTTGAAGCCCACAGCCTCGTGGTCCTCCGGCAAGAGAGACAAGAGCGACCTCTGAATATTTTCCCGTATACTCTCTAGGGGCGAGGGGGCTTCCAGGCAGGTGTCCGGCAGGTAGGAACATCCAACAGGGACTTCAGGCTTTTCTGAATACAAGATCTTATCCTTCGGCAGGTCAGCTTCAGAGACGACGTCACAGTCCTCGAGCTTAGAGCGTGGAGAAAGTATTGTGACGGGATGCATCGAGAGCGTTGGTATGGTGCTTGGGATGTGTGGTGGTAAGGTGGACACCGTTCTCGTCTTGACTGGTGGAATGCCTATAGAGACGGGTGTTGTCGGCGTGGTGTGGGTGCTTGTGTTCAGTGTCGGGCGAGGATGATGAGGATTAGACGAAGTTTTGGGAAAGACAGGCGATGGTTGCTGAGAGAGGGAGGCTGGCGGCACTGGAGGTGGTGACGGGGGGAGTAATGGTGGATGACAGGTGGTTGAGATGCTCGTTGGGGGTTCCTCTGGAGTGTGGATGGGGATGAGTGGAGGGGGAGCCACCTTACGAGATTTATTTTTCTTGAAGTCTGCGTGGCCTACATCGGCAGACTTCCTCCTGAGCAGATTAGACCGTTGGGTGGGTGGGGAGGGGATGGCGGGCGTGAGGAGGTGGTGGTGGGGATGTGGTGTCGAGGGTGGAGCAGGAGCTGGTTGGTGGTGGCTTGAGCTGGTTGGGGGACCATCCCTGTAGGCCAACAGACATGGCCCAGCTGGACCACCTCCAAGTCTCTGGCACAGATCCAGGGGTGAACTCTCTGTTGTAGTAGTACTACCACGGCAGTAAGAACTGAGAGGCTGCGACAGGTCAAGAGGGTTGGTGTCGACGTGGGAAGGAGAATGTGAATTCGAAGTTGGCCTGTACGACAGCGGAACACCGACACCTCCCTGGGGAGCTGCTGGCTGCTGATCGCCCCCCGTGTGATGGCTAGGGTACGGACGTGCGAAAGGGACAGCGCTCAGCCCCACTGGTGTCACCTGACCTCCTGACCCTGGCTGATGACCCAAGGAGAGCTGATGGATGTTGATATGTGGAGAGTTGGGTCCACTTAGCTCAGGCTGGAAGATTGGCTCAGGAGGCAGCGTAACTCTCGGGGGTGCCATGGTAGGCAGCTGCTGCTCCGTGGACTGGCTGACCACTGGGGCAGCAGCGGTAGCAGCGGCGGCGGCAGGAGGCTGCAGTGGCCGCTGCGTCGAGAGAGCTGCCCGCAGTACACTAAGCGGTGACCGTCCCCCGCCCGGGTACTGTTGCTTCTTTGGTGGCATCCGGAAGGGTGGGGCGGATGTTGGAGCCTCGGGTGGCTGGGGCGTACCCAGCGTCTCGCGCACAGCGTCCCTCGGGGCCACAGGGGAGAGTAAACGTGCCGAGATGATTGTAGATTCCGCGACAGATGCGTCCGGTTCTTCTGTCTTCACAGCGGTTTCCGGGGACTGGTGTGTTCCTCGATCAAAGGCCTGATCAGGGGATGTGGCGTAGCCTGTGCTGCCGCCTGACTCACGACCCGAGTCCTCTGAGTCACTCACCGTTATACAGACCCCCGTGTCGGGTGGCTGTTCCTCCGTCTCGACTGACTGTGGTATAGGAGGGATGATGTCGCTGGAGGTGGGTGGTGCCATGGGCGTCAGGATAGTAAGGTGCGGCTCACACGTCTGCGGCAACACAGGCTGGAGGCCTGGAGGCGGCTGAACTTGCTCCAGGTCTTGCATGTTGATGGTTGATGCCTCGGAAGACAATGTGCCTTCCAGATCAACGTCATCCTCGCGGGCGTACTCGTTAGGGTGGTGCTGGGCGGTGTGGTTGACGAGGTCCTTATCACAGGCGAACACCTGGCCACACGGAATGCACCTCACGCCGCTGTCTACTCGGTGCACGCGCACGTGACGACTCAAGTTACCAGAATGTTCGAATGCGCGGCCGCATAAGTGGCAGGCGTATGGTCGCTCCCTTGTGTGTATACGTCTATGGACGACTAGGTTGGCGTAGGCAGCGAACCCCTTCTGACAGTGTTCACACTGAAATGGCTTCTCACCCGTGTGCGTCCGCACGTGTATCTTGAGCACTTTTGAGCAGGTGAAGCCCTTATTGCAGTGACTACATACGTAAGGCTTCTCACCGGTGTGGCGTCGGACGTGTATGACGAGTTGGCCGTGCTGGGAGAAGCGTTTCTCGCAGTGAGGGCACTGGTAGGGCCGCTCCCGGGTGTGTACACGCATGTGGGTATTACAGTTGCCCTTGGATGCGAAACTTTTCCCGCAGAAAGGACACGAGAATGGTCGCTCGCCGGTGTGAGTCTTGTAGTGAGCGTCCAGCCGTGACCGACGGTCGAACTCTCGCCCACATACATCACACCGGAGCTCGTTGACCTCCGTCGTCGTCACCTGCTGTAGATAAGTAGGATTAGTAAAAACATAACACAACCTAACCTTCCTCCCCACACACACACACACACACACAGCTGAATAGTAACGCCTCACATTACAACATTTCTGCATTTGAAGGATTGTGTCTTCCGCTCTATATAATAACCGACTTCCACACACTCTATTGTCTTACAATGATTACCAGTTGCCATGGCCTCACAAAGTACTCTCAACACGACGTATCATCTGCAAGTAAATGCGCCGTTTAACATGCAATTTTATACGTTACTCAAGACAAGTGCTCAAAATCTTCATCATCGCAACACACTGCACCTCAGTACAGAACGCCATATCACGTAACACCTCGTGAGAAGCTGTGATCTCTGTGAGCACCAGATGGATACTCCTCTGGCAATAAAGCTTTAAAATACTGTGTTCACTCACACTTGGTGTCTCACTGCATACTTAATGTGCCAATTTTGGAACTTTAGGATGATTAAATGTATCAACAAAGGAACGTCAATTGTAAAGAGATGTGTAACACGGAATTTTTTAAGAGCTTCGACTTAATTCTTTTTAAGTTTACGGGACATCTCCACATTAGAACAGACCTATAATATGACTAGCATATCATAATCCAGTATATATAAATGTATGTGTGTGTGTGTGTGTGTGTTTATATGTGAGTAAAACTCGTGGATGTTATAATTTATATGTCTATTTATGTAAGTATTTGTTTGTGAATATGTTTCTGTGTGTTTATGTTCTTATGTATGCGCGAGTGTACAAGTATATATTTTTTTTTCATCTTCAGATATCTTCATGTGAATCTTTATCGAATTTTCAACACAACAGCAGTGGTTCTCGGGACTCGGTGTATCAGTAAACACAAACCATTCAGAGGAAGATGAGACAGCAACACCAGCTCCTCTGTCCTGCTCGGTGCTCCCTGAAGGAGGTTTGGTAAGTAGGACGGGGTTGACGGTCACTGAGGATGTGTAGGGAGGGTCGTAGAGAATGAGAGGAAGGATGAAGCTGGTAGGGTCAGTGGAAACCGAGGTAGACTCTGTAGAAATCGGGATAGAATCAGTGGAGCCCGACCAGACAGATTAGCACTGGACGATACCTGCCAACGTTTCCTTCATTTAAGAGAAATTTTACAATACCCGCTTACGTTTCCTAAAGTTACGAGAATTTTTACAGGAAAGTTTCAAAATCCTCCTATCTTGTGGTGGTGTTGAAGAATCCGGTGCAGGTTTTCTAGTGCATCGAGCGGGAATTGGAATTTGCAAACCTCCGCGCAATACGTCGAACCTAAAAGTTTTGTGCGAAGTTTCTTGTAAAGAAAAAGGAAAAAGTCAGGGTAACCCAGCCGTGGAGGTAGGGGAACTCCGCCATCCCCAGGCCACAGTATCATCGAGAAATGATGACTAATTATTGCAGACTGGGTGACCGTTTGCTGCAGATTAGTTAAGTGGCATCTGCAGATTGCGTAAGTAGCTACTGGAGATTGGGTGACTGGCAGAGCTACTGGTCGTGGAGTTTACATGAGACAGCTGGAGGAATCCGGCCTGTGTGCTGATAATATGTCTAAATCTTGGCAGTGATACGTTAACCGAGAACACTGCCAACATCACCCACCCTCCTGACCCGAGAATGCTTCGTTGTGTCGGTTATACAGTCTACGATAGAGCTTCCAGAGACTCCACAGACCTTTTAACGACACAGTGAGTCACCGGTTAAGTTATCTATAACGGTTACTGCGTCATATAAAGCACTGGAAAAATACTTTTAGAATCACTGAGGTTGCTTTCTTGAAAACCACTTGTCAGTAACTGGTGCGGAAAGCTATTCTGGACCGATGAAGATGTCTCCTCGAAGCCCAGGAGCTCGCCATTGATAACCACCCATTGAAGACAACTCTCCTTATCACTAGAATCTCGACGGATTCAGCCACACAGAAGCAGCATCAAGGCTCATGGCCTCATCTCGACCACAATAGAAGATGACTCGTGCTTGGCAACAATCTCTCCATGGTATTGTCGCAGGTCCTGCGTCATTACGTGTAATTGCTGACGCCTCGCTGCCATCTTTTCGCCCGTCCCACTCATGGCCTCGTCTTTTGTCTCCGGTTTCCTGTTTTTTGAGGCAGGCGTTGGGCTGTTTGGGTTGTGGCCGAGGGTGGTTGCCATGGAGACGCATCAGTGTTTATGTAGCTGTTATAATTGTCGTGTTTGGGTTGTGAATACTTTGGTTTCTGTAGTTTCAGACTGTTGTATCTGTCGTTACAAGTAGTAGTGTGTGTGCAATGAATGTTGAGATCCTCGCCTCCGCATTCGATGTTTGTACAGTTTACATCGAGAGGTTTCTTGCTACAACAGGTGGGGTTTCTTTTATGGAAGTCTGCTGTGTGTGGCAGGTGCTTGGGATGTGAAAACCCTTGTTTATCCTGCAAATATTCCCCTGATTGTCATTAATCCTAGTTGCAGCGTTGTCGCTGATCTTAATTATTTAAACTTTGGAATGTGACGACCACCTGTGCTATACGAAGAGGTCGACTTTCCTGAGCCTCCATCACTTAAACTATTTGTTGACCCTTAATAGTCTTTTAAACTTGTATAAATTTTGCCTGTATCACAGTTTCCCCTCTTTGCTTGTTCAACGTATCCACTATTTTACCACTACAGAAGTATTTTTCTACATACATAAATTGGTTCTCATTCGGTCTCCTGTTATGTCCTTCCACTTTGCGTTTCCAAACTTTAAGAAATGCTTTAAAACTACGTTCACAGGATCTGTATGTGTGTGTGTGTGTGTGTGTGTGTGTGTGTGTCCTCCTGGCACCCCGTGGCACAATAACAGACAGAACTTGACACCCTAAGGTATCCACACGAGTTGCTTCCTAAGGTTGTATAACACAGCTGCCTGACAGGTATTCTGCCTTCTCTGAGAAAAGATGTTGCCTGAAGTCTTGTTGATTTGATATAGATCATAGAGTTTGAATGATGTGTTGATATATGTTTACTTGTATACATATATGTATGTCTGACATAAGGATTGCACACATTTGCGGTTAACAGAGCATAGTGCGTTTTCCTCTGGTTTAGCACGAGATAATGATATATTTCGGTAATATATTGACGTCAGAACCCTCGTTCATGGCCATGTTCGTGGCTTCCAAAGCTTTACAATTACCTGTAACGACGTTTTGATGGGCGACACCTAGTAGCGGCCGCCTCTAGTAAATTATAATCTGTGTTCCCAGATCCTCTTTCCAAAGAACACCGCTTTTTCCTGTGTGGAGCGGCCGGTAGGTCCCCGCTGGTCCCCGGGCAAGGCAAGTTCATGAAGGCAGCAGTGGTAACACATGATCTTTGCTTTCTCATTTACGCACGGTATGAATGTGTAGAACTGGTTTGGATACAAGGACAGGATTAAAGAAGACAGACCGACGAAGAGTATGTACACGTCAGAAGCGGAGGGAACGAGGGGGAGGGAAAGCGGAGGAGGAAATGGAACTGTGGAATGAAATGAGGTTTTAATTAAAGGGTTTACGAAGTACAAAGGCCTGGACATGCAGGCTGTCAGCAGAACGCACGGAACTGAATGAACTGAAGCGATTTGGTGTACGGGGGTTCGACTCGCTATCACTGGGCTGAACCAGAGTATATGAAGCGGTCATGGGAAACCACGGGATGGTCCGTAGGACTTTGCTGAAGATGGTGGCTTCTAGTTTCGACGCATTGTACCCGACAGCTACACAGTGAATGTGAGGGAGTGAAGCCATTTTTTGGTTGTTCTTAGCGTCACCTCTTTACTGCGGGTAACAGTGTGTGTGTGTGTGTGTGTGTGTGTGTTAGTACAAATAGTTAGAGAGGGAGACAGACTGGCAGACATAGATACAAATATAGATATGGCGACAAGGCCATCTGGCGGCTGTAAAACCACCTAGACCCCATTTAAGGGAGAGTTGTGGCTTCCGGCCGCAGGAGCCCTCGCTCCACGCGTACTCTGCCTCACCTGTAGTGGTGTACAGGGAATGACAACAGCTGTGACGGGTCTGTGGAAAACCACCACTGCCCCTTGAACTCTAGTACCACTTTCCGATGAAGCTTCAAATGAATCTTCCATGAACACTGATTACCAGTCCCGCTCGCTTCTAGCCGCTGTCGAAGGAAGTTTCGAGCTACTGAATCATGAACTCTCGAAACACCTTTCCGCGAAAACATGAAACCTTTGAATATGAACCCACTTCATATTGATTGACTAGTTGTTTGCTGCTCTCTTCCAGGAGGTTACATGTGAATCATAAAGTTGAAATTCGATGAGATAGCGTGTGGGCGAAATTTCAGGTTTGTGTGAATTAAGATTTAAGTCTTTCGAGTCTAACTATTTGTCATCCCAAAACCAAATAAAGCTGCACATAAAATTTGAGGGAATAGGACATACTTCATCATTGTCACTAACAGTATCCCCACGTAACTCCGTCCTTCATCTCAAGAATTGTGGGAGCCAAGGCTTACTATAAGATACTTCACTGTTGTCCCCAACACACTGATTGAGCCCAACAAATAAACACTGTCGTACGTACACCCTCCTTATGTCCTTTGCTTCACGTGACTCGTTCCTTACACAAGTTTTCCTCCTACACTGCTAAATAGTAATTAGCCAACTTATCTCAGTACAGGAAGAATATTAACCATGTCACTGGTTGTGCTATCTTGCTATATGATTATAAACAGATAAATAGATACATTGATAAAAAAAACACAGCCACTATTACAGTTTATTTGCCATAAGTTTGCATAGTCCCAGAAACGTCTAGTTCACCCAGACGTGTTTACAGTCAGACACACAAAGCACATCTTAATACAAAATTAGAGACTTTCTCAACAACAACAGACGCACAGATACGACCGTATCCTCTTAAAGGAACACAGTTGCGTTCACCATCAGACACACACACATAGTCGTATCCTTAGACAGAAACAGAGGATATCTCTCGCAGCAAAGACAGAGAGAAAAAGTCTTCAGCCGGAAGAATAATCATTTGCTCATACGGAGGAGGAGCAGTCCACTGGCAACGATGCAGCCAGTAAACCTCGTCAGTCGCGGCTCCTCGGTAGGAAAACGGCCGACGACGTCTCTAAATGCCATTCCTTTCTTCAGTCATTCACTCCCACGGTCGTGGTTTATGTCTGTCTCCTTTATGGCCTCCAGTAAAACCGCGTGGCCACTGGTTGGAACCACTGGGTGTATGGCGGGGGGTGATAGGGCCGGGGGTTGGCTGGACACACACACACACACACACACACACACATTCTTCTGTTCAGACATACCTATCTGCAGTTTAAGCAGTCGTTCAAGAAGGGGATCGTATGGAAGAGGCAGGAAAATCAAATGCAGAACTTCTAAATGGATTGAAGACCGTCCTTGAAGTTAGTAGGCACTGTGAGATCGTATTAACTAGATGAAACTCCGAAGGGTAGTGTATACGAATGACATATTGTTCTCGGAGGGAAAGTAGGTCTGTGCTTACCGACTTGTTTTGGAGTCCTGTGCCTCATGTTGGATTCACCTGCCTCCTCCTGGGTTCTCATGTCGTGAGGTGCTTATCAAACTCATGGAGGAGTGGGGTGGGGGGGGAAGAAGAGTCGCCTCAGTTATGTCGGGATTCTGTGATCCATGCGAGTATCATCTGACTCACTCAAGAATTATCATTATTGTGTTCGACGTTGTGTGAATCAAGTGGGGTCATCTGAGTCACGTTCGGTCATCTGTTACAACCCCCCCTCTCTCTCTCTCTCTCTCTCTCTCTCTCTCTCTCTC
>JAYMFT010409340.1:0-18355 GCA_038088735.1 Panulirus argus | reverse complement strand
CCCTCTACTGAACACTACAACCTTTGTTTTACTGCTGTTCACCTCTAACTTCCATTGCTCACAATATAATTCCAATGATTTAAGGATATTTTTCATTTCTTCTTCAGTATTAGCTAAAAAAACTATGTCGTCAACATACATCATAACCATTAAATTCAAATATAAATATAAAAAGTCATCATCAAATAACAAATACTTACTGCAGTGTTGGCTGCTTACTGTACTGTTAGATGCTTATTGTAGTGTTGGGTGCTTACTGTAGTGTTGGATGCTTACTGTAATATTGGCTGCTTACTGTAGTGTTGGGTGTTTACTGTAGTGTTGGGTACTTACTCTAGTGATGGGTGCTTACTTTAGTGTTGGCTGGTTACTGTAGTGCTGGATGCTTACTGTAGTGTTGGGTGCTTACTGTAGTGTTGGCTGTTAACTGTGGTGTTGGCTGCTTACTGTACTGTTGGATGCTTACTCTAGTGATGGGTGCTTACTGTAGTAATGGGTGGTTACTGTTGTGCTGGCTTCTTACTGTAGTGTTGGGTGCTTACTTTAGTGTTGGCTGCTAACTGTAGTGTTGGCTGCTTATTGTAGTGTTGGCTGCTTATTGTAGCGTTGGGTGCTTACTGAAATGTTGGGTGGTTATTGTAGTGTTGGATGCTTACTCTAATGTTGGATGCTTATTGTAAAGTTGGGTGTTTACTGAAGTGGTGGGTGCTTATCATAGTGTTGGAAGCTTACTCTAGTGTTGGATGCTTATTGTAGTGTTGGATGCTTATTGTAGTGTTCGGTGCTTATTGTAGTGTTGGGTTCTTACTGTAGTGATGGGTGCTTACTGTAGTGTTGGCTGCTTACTGTAGTGTTGGCTGCTTATTGTACTGTTGAATGCTTACTGTAGTGTTGGATGATTACTGTAGTGTTGGCTGCTTACTTTACTGTTGGATGTTACTGTAGTGCTGGATGTTTATTTTAGAGTTGGATGCTTATTATTGTGTTGAATGCTTAATATAGTTTTGGGTGCTTATCATATTGTGTGATACTTATGTAATTTTGGAAATTTATTGCCGTGTTGGCTGCTTACTTTATTGTTGGATGTTACTGTAGTGCTACATGCTTACTGTAGTGTTGGATGCTTATTGCAGTGTTGAATGCTCAATGTAGTTTTGGGTACTTATTGTAGTGTTGGGTGCTTACCATATTGTTGGATGCTTAATGTAGAGTTGGATGTTTATTGCAGTGTAGGGTGCTTACTGTAGTGATGGATGCTTACTGTAGTGTTGGGTGCTTACTATAGTGTTGGCTTCTTACTGTATTGATGGATGCTTATTGTAGTGTTGGCTACTTACTATATTGTTGGATGCTTATTGAATTTTGAATGCTTAATAAAGTGTTGGCTGCTTATTGTAGAGTTGAATGCTTACTTTAGTGTTGGGTGCTTACTGTATTGTTGGGTACTTACTGTAGTATTCACTGCTTACTGCAGTGTTGAATACGTATTTTAATGTTGTGTGCTTACTGTAGTGTTGGATGTTTACTATAGTATTGGCTGCTTACTCTGCTGTTGGATGCTTCCTGTAGTTTTGGTTGCTTACTGTACTGTTAGATGCTTACTGTAGTGTTGGCTGCTTACTGTATTGTTGGATGCTTACTGCAGTGTTGGGTGCTTACTCTAGTGTTGGGTGCTTATTGTAGTGTTGGGTACTTACTGTAGGGATGGTTGCTTACTGTAATGTTGGATGTTTACTATTGTGTTGGCTGCTTACTCTAGTGTTGGGTGATTACTGTAGTGTTGGGGGCTTACCGTAGTGTTGGGTGCTTACTGTAGTGTTGGCTGCTTACTGTTGTGTTGGCTGCTTATTTTGATGTTGAACACTTTATTGTTGGATGGTTACTGTAGTTTGGCTGCTTACCATATTGTTGGATGTTACTGTAGTGCTGGATGCTTACTGTAGTGTTGGATGCTTATTGGAGTGTCAGGAGCTTAATGTAGTTTTGGGTACTTATCGTAGTGTTGAGTGCTTACTGTATAGCTGGATGCTTAATGTAGTGTTGGATGCTTACTGTAGTGTTGGATGCTTACTGTAGTGTAGGGTGCACACTGTAGTGATGGATGCTTACTGTAGTGCTGGGTGCTTGCTGTTGTGTTGGCAGATTACTGTAGTAATGGATGCTTACTATATTGCTGGATGCTTACTGTAGTGTTGGCTGTGTACTATAGTGTTGGATGCTTATTGTATTGTTGGATGCTTAATAAAGTGTTGGCTGCTTATTTTAGAGTTAGATGCTTACTGTAGTGTTGGGTAATTACTGTAGTATTGACTGCTTATTGTAGTGTTAGATGTGTATTTTAATGGGTGCTTACTGTAGTGTTGTATGTTTACTATAGTGTTGGCTGCTTACTCTACTGTTGGATGCTTGCTGTAGTGTTGGCTGCTTACTGTACTGTTAGATGCTTACTGTAGTGTTGGCTGCTTATTGCACTGTTGGATGCTTACTGCAGTGTTGGCAGCTTACTCTAGTGTTGGATGCTTACTGTTCTGTTGGCTGCTTTCTGCAGTGATGGATGCTTACTGTAATGTTGGCTCCATAGTATAGTGTTGGCTGCTTACTGTACTGTTTGATGCTTATTGTAGTGTTGGATGCTTATTATAGTGTTAGCTGCTTACTGTGGTTAGTGTTAGATGTTTACTGTAGTGTTGGGTACTTACTGTAGTGATGGGTGCTTACTGCATTGTTGGCTGGTTACTGTAGTGCTAGATGCTTACTGTAGTGTTGGGTGCTTACAGTAGTGATGGCAGCTAACTGTAGTGTTGGCTGCTTACTGTAGTGTTAGGTTCTTATTGAAGTGTTGGGTGCTTACTGTAGTGTTGGAAGCTTACTCTAGTGTTAGATGCTTACTGTAGTGTAAGATGCTTATTATAGTGTTCAGTGCTTACTGTAGTGTTGGGTGCTTACTGTAGTGATGGATGCTTACTGTAGTGTTGGCTGCTTACTTTAGTGTTGGGTGCTTACTGTAGTGTTGGATGCTTACTGTAGTGTTGATTGCTTATTGTAGTATTGGGTGTTTACAGAAGTGTTAGGTGCTTACTTTAGTGTTGGAAGTTTAGTGTTGGATGCTCGTTATAGCGTTCGGTGCTTACTGTACAGTCGGGTTCTTACTGTAGTGATGGGTGGTTACTGTACTGTTGGCTGCTTATTGTATATTTGTATATTTGAATGCTTCCTGTATTGTTGGCTGCTTCCTGTATTGTTGGATGTTCTGTAATGCTGTATGCTTAATGTTGTGTTGGGTGCTTATTGTAGTGTTGGATGCTTAAAGTAGTTTTGGGTGCTTATCGTAGTGTTGGGTGCCTAGTGTATTGTTGATGCTTAATGTATTCTTGGATGCTTACTGTAGTGTAGGGTGCTTACTGTAGTGATGGATGCTTACTGCTGTGTTGGATGTTTGCTGTTGTGTTGGCTGCTTACTGTATTGCTGGATGCTTACTGTAGTGTTGGCTGCTTACTATAGTGTTGGATGCTTACTGTATTTTGGGATGCTTAATAAAGTGTTGGCTGCTTAGAGTTGGGTGCTCACTGTAGTGTTGGGTGGTTACTGTATTGTTGGCTGCTTACTGTAGTATTGACTGCTTACTGTAGTGTTGGACACATATTCTAATGTTGGATGCCTACTGTAGTGTTGGATGTTTACTATAGTCTTAGCTGCTTATTCTAGTGTTGGCTGCTTACTGCAGTGTTGGCTGCTTACTGTACTGTTAGATGCTTACTGTAGTGCTGGGAGCTTATTGTAATGTTGGATGCTTACTGTAATACTGGCTGCTTACTGTAGTGTTGGGTGTTTACTGAAGTGCTGAGTGCTTACTCTAGTGATGGGTGCTTACTGTAGTGTTGGCTGGTTACTTTAGTGCTGGATGCTTACTGTAGCATTGGGTGCTTACTGTAGTGTTGGCTGCTTACTGTGGTGTTGGGTGCTTACTGTAGTGTTGGGTGCTTACTGTAGTGTTGGGTGTTTACCGTAGTGTTGGATGCTTACTCTAGTGATGGGTGCTTACTTTAGCAATGGTTGGTTACTGTAGTGCTGGCTTCTTACTGTAGTGATCGGTGCTTACTTTAGTGTTGGCTGCTAACTGTTGTGTTGGCTGCTTACTGAAATGTTGGGTGGTTACTGTAGTGTTGGATGCTTACTCTCGTGTTGGATGTTTATTGTAGTATTGGGTGTTTACTTATGTGGTGGGTGCTTATTATAGTGTTGGAAGCTTACTCTAGTGTTGGATGCCTACTGTAGTGTTGGATGCATATTGTAGTGTTCGGTGCTTACTGTAGTGTTGGGTTCTTACTGTAGTGATGGGTGTTTACTGTAGTGTTGGCTGCATACTGTAGTGTTGGCTGCTTACTGTATTGTTGAATGCTTACTGTAGTGTTGGATGGTTACCGTAGTGTTGGCTGCTTACTGTATTGTTGGATGTTACAGTAGTGCTGGATGCTTACTTTTGAGCTGGATGCTTATCATAGTGTTGAATGCTGAACATAGTTTTGGGTGCTTATCGTATTGTTGGATGCTTAATGAAATTTTGGAAGTTTACATTAGTGTAGGGTGCTTACTGTAGTGATGGATGCTTACTGTAGTGTTGGTTGCTTACTGTAGTGTTGGCTTCTTACTGTAGTGATAGATGCTTACTGTATTGCTTGATGCTTACTGTAGTGTTGGCTACTTACTATAGTGTTGGATGCTTATTGTATTTTTGAATGCTTAATAAAGTGTTGGCTGCTTATTGTAGAGTTGGATGCTTACTTTAGTGTTGGGGGATTACTGTATTGTTGGGTACTTACTGTAGTATTGACTGCTTACTGTAGTGTTGGATACCTATTTTAATGTTGGGTGCTTAGTGTAGTGTTGGAAGTTTACTATAGTGTTGGCTACTTACTCTATTGTTGGATGTTTGTTGTAGTGTTAGTTGCTTACTGTACTGTTAGATGCTTACTGTCGTGTTGGCTGCTACTGTATTGTTGGATGCTTACTGCAGTGTTGGGTGCTTACTCTAGTGTTGGGGTGCTTACTGTAGTGTTGGGTACTTACTGTAGTGATGGGTCCTTACTGTAATGTCGGATGCTTACTACAGTGTTGGCTGCTTACTCTATTGTTGGATGCTTACTGTAATATTGGCTGAATACTGTTGTGTTGGCTGCTTACTGTACTTTTAGATGCTTACTGTAATGTTGGCTGCTTACTGTAGTGTTGGATGCTTACTGTAGTGCTGGCTACTTACTGTAGTGTTGGGTGTTTACTGTAGCGTTGGGTGCTTACTCTAGTGATGGCGGCTTACTCTACTGTTGGCTGGTTACTGGAGTGCTGCATGCTTACTGTTGTGTTGGGTGTTTACTGTTGTGATGATTGCTAACTCTAATGTTGGATGCTTACTGTAGTGTTGGGTGCTTACTGAAGTGTTGGGTGGTTACTGTAGTTTTGGATGCTTACTGAAGTGTTGGATGCTTATTGTAGTGTTGGGTGTTTACTGAATGTTTGGTGCTTACTCTAGTGTTGGAAGCTTACTGTAGTGTTGGATGCTTACTGTAGTGTCGGATGCTTACTGTCGTGTTTAGTGATTACTGTAGTGTTTGGTGCTTACTGTAGTGATGGGTGCTTACTGTAGTGTTGGCTGCTTATTTTATTGTTGAATGCTTACTCTATTGTTGGATGCTTACTGTAGTTTTGGCTGCTTACTGTACTGTTGGATGCTTATTGTAGTGTTGGATGCTTATTGTAGTGTTGGAAGCTTAATGTAATTTTGGGTGCTTATCATAGTGTTGGGTGCTTACTGTATTGTTGGATGCTTAATGTAGTGTTGGATGCTTACTGTAGTTCAGGGTGCTTACTATAGTGATGGATGCTTACTGTAGTGCTGGGTGCCTGTGCTTGCTGTTGTGTTGGCTGATTACTGTAGTGATGGATGCTTACTGTATTGCTGGATGCTTACTCTAGTGTTGGTTGCATACTATAGTGTTGGATACTTATTGTATTGTTGGATGCTTAATAAAGTGTTGGCTGCTTAGTGTAGAGTTGGATGCTTACTGTAGTGTTGGGTGCTTACTGTATTGTTGGCTGCTTACTGTAGTATTGACTGCTTTCTGTAGTGCTGGAAGTGTATTTTAATGTTGGGTGCTTTCTGTAGTATTGGATGTTTACTACAGTCTTGGCTGTTTGTTCCAGTGTTGGATGCTTACTATAGTGTTGGCTGCTTACTGTACTGTTAAATGCTTACTGTAGAGTTGGCTGCTTACTGTATTGTTGGATGCTTACTGTAGTGTTGGGTGCTTACTGAAGTGTTGGGTGCTAAATGTAGTGTTGGATGCTTACTCTAGCGTTGGATGCTTACTGTAGTGTTGGCTGCTTACAGTAGTGTTGGCTGCTTATTGTATTGTTGAATGCTTACTGTAATGTTGGATGCTTACTGTAGTGTTGGCTGCTTACTGTATTGTTGGATGTTACTGTAGTGCTGGATGCTTACTGTAGTGTTGAATGTTCATTGTAATTTTGAATGCTTATTATAGTTTTGGGTGCTTTTCATAGCATTGGGTGCTTAGTGTATTGTTGGATGCTTACTGTAGTCTAGGTTGCTTACTGTAGTGATGAACGCTTACTGTAATGTTAGGTGCTTACTGTAGTGTTGGCTGCTTACTGTTGTGATGGATGCTTACTGTATTGCTTGATGCTTACTGTAGTGCTGGCTACTTACAATAGTGTTGGATGCTTATTGTATTGTTGAATGCTTAATAAAGTGTTGGTTGCTTATTGTAGAGTTGGATGCTTACTGTAGTGTTAGGTGCTTACTGTATTGTTGGGTACTTACTGTAGTATTGACTGCTTATTGTAGTGTTGGATACGTATTTTAATGTTGGGTGCTTACTGTAGTGTTGAATGTTTACCATAGTGTTGGCTGCTTACTCTAATGTTGGATGCTTGCTGCAGTGTTGGCTGCTTACTGTACAGTTAGATGCTTACTGTAGTGTTGGCTGCTTACTGTATTGTTGGATGCTTACATTAGTGTTGGGTGTTCATTGTAGTGTTGGGTGCTTACTGTACTGTTGGGTGCTTTCTGCAGTGTTGGATGCTTACTATAATGTTGGCTGCATACAGTAGTGTTGGCAGCTTACTGTACTGTTAGATACTTATTGTAGTGTTGGCTGCTTACTGTAGTATTAGATGCTTATTGTAGTTTTATATGTTTAATATAGTTTTGGGTGCTTTTCGTAGTGATGGGTGCTTACGGTATTGTTGGATGCTTAATGTAGTTTTGAATGCTTACTATAGTATAGGGTGCTTACTGTAGTGATGGATGTTTATTGTAGTGTTGGGTGCTTACTGTAGTGTTGGATGCTTACTATAGTGTTAGCTGCTTACTGTACTGTTGGGTGTTTACTGTAGTGTTGGGTACTTACTCTAGTGATGGGTGCTTACTCTATTGATGGCTGGTTACTCTAGTGCTGGATGCTTAATGTAGTGTTGGGTGCTTACTCTAGTGTTGGAAGCTTACTCTAGTGTTAGATGCTTACTATAGTGTAGGATGCTTATTATAGTGTTCAGTGCTTGCTGTAGTGTTGGATGCTTACTGTAGTGATGGGTGCTTACTGTATTGTTGGCTGCTTACCGTATTGTTGGCTGCTTATTGTACTGTTGAATGCTTACTGTATTGTTGGATGCTTACTGTAGTGTTGGCTGCTTACTGTAGTGTATGGTGCTTACTGTAGTGATGGATGCTTACTCTTGTGTTGGGTGCTTGCTATTGCATTAGCTGCTAACTATAGTGATGGATGCTTACTGTACTGCTGGATGCTTACTGTAGTTTTGGCTGGTTACTATAGTGTTGGATGCTTATTGTATTGTTGGATGCTTAATAAAGTGTTGGCTGCTTATTGTAGAGTTGGATGCATACTGTAGTGTTGGGTGCTTATTGAACTGTTGGCTGCTTACTATAGTATTGAGTGCTTACTGTAGTGTAGGAAGCATATTCTAATGTTGGGTGCTTACTGTAGTGTAGGATGTTTACTATAGTCTTGGCTGCTTACTCTAGTGTTGAATGCTTACTGTAGTGCTGCATGATTACTGTACTGTTAGATGCATACTGTAGTGTTGGCTGCTTACTGTATATTTAGCTGCTTACTGTAATGTTGCCTGCTTACTGTAGTGTTGGGTGCTTACTGTAGTGTTGGATGTTTGGTATAGTGTTGGCTGCTTACTCTAGTGTTGGTTGCTTACTGTAATGTTGGCTGCTTTTTGTAGTGTAGGATGCTTACTGTAGTGTTGGCTGTTTATTGTATTGTTGGATGCTTACTGCAGTGTTGGGGGCTTACTGTAGTGTTTGGTGCTTTCTGTACTGTTGGGTGCTTTCTGCAGTGTTGGATGCTTACAAAAATGTTGGCTGCATACTGCATTGCTGGCTGCTAACTGTACTGTTAGATGCTTACTGTAGTGTTGGCTGGTTACTGTTGTATTGGTTGCTTATTGTAGTTTTAAATGCTTAATATAGTTTTGCGTGCTTTTCGTGGTGATGGGTGCTTAATGTATTGTTGGATGCTTGATGTAGTTTTGGATGCTTACTCTAGTGAAGGGTGCTTACTGTAGTGATGGATGCTTACCGTAGTGTTGGGTGCTTACTGTAGTGTTGGCTGCTTACTGTACTGATGGATGCTTACTGTATTGCTTGATGCTTACTGTAGTGTAGGCTACTTACTATAGTGTTGGATGCTTATTGTATTGTTGAATGCTTAATAAAGTGTTGGCTACTTATTGTAGAGTTGGATGCTTACTGTAGTGCTGGGTACTTACTGTAGTATTGACTGCTTATTGTAGTGTTAGATGCGTATTTTAATGTTTGGTGATTCCTGTAGTGTTGTATGGTTACTATAGTGTTGGCTGCTTACTCTACTGTTGGATGCTTGCTGTAGTGTTGGCTGCTTACTGTACTGTTAGATGCTTACTGTAGTGTTGGCTGCCTACTGCATTGTTGGATGCTTACTGCAGTGTTGGCAGCTTACTCTAGAGTTGGATGCTTACTGCTCTGTTGGCTGCTTTCTGCAGTGTTGGATGCTTTCTGTAATGTTGGCTGCATAATGTAGTGTTACCTGGTTACTGTTCTGTTACCTGCCTACTATACAGTTAGATGCTTACTGTAGTGTTGGCTGCTTAATGTAGTGTTGGATGCTTACTATAGAGTTAGCTGCTTATTGTACTGTTGGGTGTTTACTGAAGTGTTGGGTACTTACTCTAGTGATGGGTGCTTACTGTATTGGTGGCTGGTTACTCTAGTGCTGGATGCTTACTGTAGTGTTGGGTGCTTACTGTAGTGTTAGGTGCTTACTTAAGTGTTGGGTGCTTACTGTAGTGTTGGATGCTTACTCTAGTGTTAGATGCTTGCTGTAGTGTAGGATGCTTATTACAGTTTTCGGTGCTTACTGTAGTGTTGGGTGCTTACTATAGTGATGGGTGCTTACTGTAGTGTTGGCTGCTTACTGTAGTGTTGGCTGCTTACTCTATTGTTGAATGCTTACTGTATTGTTGGATGCTTACTGTAGTGTTACTGTAGTCCTGAATTCCTACTGTAGTGCTTGATGCTTATTGTAGTGTTGGATGTTTAATGTAGTTTGGGGTGTTTATCGTAGTGTTGGGTGCTTACTGTATTGTTGGATACTTATTGTACTGTTGGATGCTTACTGTAGTGTAGGGTGCTTACCGTAGTGATGGATGCTTACTGTAGTGTTGGGTACTTGCTATTGTGTTAGCGCTTACTATAGTGATGGATGATTATTGTACTGCTGGATGCTTACTGTAGTTTTGGCTGGTCACTATCTTGTTGGATGCTCATTGTATTGTTGGATGCTTAATAAAGTGCTGGCTGCTTATTGTAGAGTTGGATGCTTACTGTAGTGTTGGGTGCTTATTGTAATGTTGGCAGCTGACTACAGTATTGAGTGCTTATTGTAGTGTTGGAAGCGTATTCTAATGTTGGGTGCTTACTGTAGTGTAGGATGTTTACTATAGTCTTGGCTGCTTACTCTAGTGTTGTATGCTTACTGTAGTGTTACCTGCTTATTGTACCGTTAGACGCTTACTGTAGTGTTGACTGCTTACTGTATTGTTGGCTGCTTACTGTAGTGTTGGGTGCTTACTGTAGTGCTGGGTGCTTACCGTAGTGTTAGATGTTTAGCACAGTGTTGGCTGCTTACTCTAGTGTCGGATGCTTACTGTAGTGTTGGCTGCTTTTTGTAGTGTAGGATGCTTACTGTAGTGTTGCCTGCTTACTGTATTGTTAAATGCTTATTGTAGTGTTGGATGCTTACTGTAATATTGGCTTCTTACTGTATTGTTGGGTGTTTAATGTAGTGTTGGGTGCTTACTCTAGTGCTGGATGCTTACTGTAGTGTTGGGTGCTTGCTGTTTTGTCGGCTGCTTATTGTAGTGATGGATATTTACTGTACTGCTGGATGCTTACTCTAGTTTTGGCTGCTTACTATAGTGTTGGATGCTTATTGTATTATTGGATACTTAATAAATTGTTGGTTGCTTATTGTAGAGATGGATGCTTACTTTAGTGTTGGGTGCTTACTGTATTGTTAGCTCTTTAATGTATTCCTGAGTCCTTATTGTAGTGTCAGATGCATATCTTAATGTTGGGTGCTTACTGTAGTGTTTGATGATTACTCTAGTCTTGGCTACTTAGTGTAGTGTTGAATGCTTACTGTAGTATTGGCTGCTTACTTTACTGCTAGATGCTTACTGTTGTGTTGGCTGCATACTGTATTATTGGATACTTACTGTAGTGTTGGATGCTTACTGTAGTGATGGATGCTTACTATAGTGATGGGTGCTTACTGTAGTGTTGGATGTTTACTATAGTGTTGGCTGCTTACTCTAGTGTTGGATGCTTACTGTAGTGTTGGCTGATTTCTGTAGTGTTGGATGCTTACTGTAGTGTTGGCTGTATACTGTAGTGTTGGGTGTTTGCTGTACTGGTAGATGCTTATTGTAATGTTGGGCACTTATTGCAGTGTAAGATGCTTACTGTAATATTGGCTGCTTACTGTAGTATTGGGTGTTTACTCTAGTGTTGGGTGCTTACTCTAATGATGGGTGCTTACTGTAGTGTTGGCTGGTTACTGTAGTGCTCGATGCTTACTGTAATGTTGGGTGCTTACTGTAGTGTTGGCTGCTATCTGTAGTGTGTGCTGCTTACTGTAGTGTTAGGTGCTTATTGAAGTGTTAGGTGCTTACCATAGTGTTAGATGCTTACTGTAGTGTTGGATGCTTATTGTAGTGTTGGGTGTTTACTTAAGTGTTGGCTGCATACTGTATTGTTGGAAGCTTATTCTAGTGTTGGATATTTACTGTAGTTTTGGATGCTTATTGTAGTGCTTGGTGTTTACTGTAGTGCTGGGTGCTTACTCTAGTGTTGGGTGCTTACTGTAGTGATGGGTGCTTACTGTAGTATTGGCTGCTTACTGTAGTGTTAGCTGCTTATAGTAGTGTTGAATGTTTACTGTATTGTTGAATGCTTACTGTATTGTTGGATGCTTACTGTAGTGTTGGCTGCTTACTGTATTGTTAGATGGCACTGTAGTGCTGGATGCTTACTGTAGTGTTCGACACTTATTGTAGTGTTGGATGCTTAAAGTAGTTTTGGGTGCTTATTGTAGTATTGGGTGCTTATTGTATTGTTGGATGTTTAATGTAGTGTTGGATGCTTACTGTAGTGTAGGGTGCTTACTGTAGTAATGGAAGCTTACTGTAGTGTTGAGTGTTTGCTGTTGTGTTGGCTTCTTACTGTACTGATGGATGCTTACTGTATTGTTGGATGCTTGCTGTAGTGTTGGCTGCTTACTATAATGTTGGATGCTTATTGTATTGTTGGATGCTTAATAAAGTGTTGGGTGCTTATTGTAGAGTTGGATGTTTACTGTAGTGTTGGGTGCTTACTATATTGTTGGCTGCTTACTGTAGTGTTCGATGCATATTTTAATGTTGGGTGCTTACTGTAGTGCTGGATGTTTACTATAGTCTTGGCTGTTTACTCTAGTGTTGGATGCTTACTGTAGTGCTGGCTGCTTACTGTACTGTTATATGCTTACTGTATTGTTGGCTGCTTACTGTATTGTTGGATGCTTAATGTGGTGTTGGGTGCTTACTGTAGTGTTGGGTGTTTATTGTAGTGTTAGGTGCTTACTGTAGTGATGGGTGCTTACTTTAGTGTTGGATGTTTACTATAGTGTTGGCTGCTTACTCTGGTGTTGGATGCTTACTGTAGTGTTGGCTGTATACTGTAGTGTTGACTGATTACTGTACTGTTAGATGATTATTGTAGTGTTGGGTGCTTACTGGAGTGTTGGATGCTTACTGTAATATTGGATGCTTACTGTAGTGTTGGGTGTTTACTGTAGTGTTGGGTGCTGACTCTAATGATGGGTGCTTACTGTAGTGCTGGCTGGTTATTGTAGTGCTGGATCTTACTGTAGTGTTGGGTGCTTACTGTAGTGTTGGCTGGTAACTGTAGTGTTGGCTGCTTACTGTAGTATTGGCTGCTTACTGTAGTGTTAGCTGCTTACTGAAGTGTTGGGTTTTTACTGTAGTGTTGGGTGCTTACTGAGGTGTTGGTTTTTACTGTAGTGTTGGATGCTTACTCTAGTGTTGGATTCTTATTATAGTGTTGGGAGCTTACTGAAGTGTTGGGCGTTTACTGTAATGTTGGAAGCTTAGTCTAGTGATGGATGCATAATTACTCTAGTATTGGATGCTTTCTGTAGTGTTGGGTACTTACTGCAGTGTTGGGTGTTTACTGTAGTGATGGATGCTTACTGTATTGTTGGCTGCTTACTGTAGTGTTGGGTGCTTATTGTATTATTGGCTGTTTATTGTATTATTGAATGCTTACTGTATTGTTTGATGCTTACTGTAGTGTTGGCTGCTTACTGTATTGTTTGATATTACTGTAGTGTTGGGTGATGACTGTATTGTTAGACGATTACTGTAGTGTTGGGTGCTTATTGGAGTGTTGGATGCTTACTGTAATATTGGCTGCTTACTGTAGTGTTGGGTGTTTACTGTAGTGTTGGGTGCTTTCTCTAGTGATGGGTGCTTCCTGTAGTGTTGGCTGGTTATTGAAGTGCTGGACCTTACTGTAGTGTTGGGTGCTTACTGTAGTGTTGGCTGCTAACTGTTGTGTTGGCTGCTTACTGTAGTGTTGGGTGCTTACTGAAGTGTTTGGTTTTCACTTTAGTGTTCCATGCTTACTCTAGTGTTGGATGCTTATCATAGTGTTGGGAGCTTACTGAAGTGTTGAGTGCTTACTGTAATGTTGGAAGCTTAGCCTAGTATTGCATGCATAATTACCCTAGTATTGGATGCTTTCTGTAGTGTTGGGTGCTTACTACAGTGTTGCGTGTTTACTGTAGTGATGGGTGTTTATTGTATTGTTGGCTGCTTACTGTAGTATTGGCTACTTATTGTATTGTTAAATGCTTACTCTATTGTTTAATGTTTACTGTAGTGTTGGCTGCCTACAGTATCGTTTGATGTTACTGAAGTGCTGGATGGTTACTTTAGTGTTGGATGCTTATTGTAGTGTTGAATGCTTAATATAGTATAGGGTGTTTATCGTAATGTTGGGTGCTTAATGTATTGTTGGATGTTTAATGTAGTTTTGGATGCTTACTATAGTGTAGGGTGCTTACTGAAGTGATGGATGCTTACTGTAGTGTTGAGTGCTTACTGTAGTGTTGGCTGCTTACTGTATTGATGGATGCTTACCATATTGCTTAATGCTTACTCTAGTGTAAGCTACTTACTATAGTGTTGGATGCTTATTGTATTGCTGAATGCTTAATAAAGTGTTGGCTGCTTATTGTATTGTTGAATGCTTAATAAAGTGTTGGCTGCTTATTGTACAATTGGATGTTTACTGTAGTGTTGGGTGCTTACTGGATTGTTGGTTACTTACTGTAGTACTGACTGCTTATTGTAGTGTTGGATGCGTATTTTAATGTTGGATACTTGCTGTAGTGTTGGATGTTTACTACAGTGTTGGCTGCTTACTCAACTGTTGGATGCTCTCTGTAATGTTGGCTGCTTACTGTACTATTAGATGCTTATTGTAATGTTGGCTTCTTACTGTATTGCTGGATGCGTACTGCAGTGTTGGGTGCTTACTGTAGTGTTGGGTGCTTAGTGTAGTGTTGGGTGCTTATTGTAGTGATGGGTGCTTACTGTAGCATTGGATGTTTACTATAATGTTGGCTACTTTAGTGTTGGATGCTTACTGTACTGTTGGTTGCTTTCTGCAGTGTTGGATGTTTACTGTAATGTTGGCTTCATACTGTAGTGTTGGCTGCTTACCATACTGTTAGAAGCTTACTGAAGTGTTGGCTGCTTACTGTAGTGTTGGATACTTACTGTAGTGTTGGATGCTTACTTTAGTGTTGGCTGCTTACTGTAGTGTTGGGTGTTTACTGTAGTGTTGGGTGCTTACTCTAGTGATGGGTGCTTACTGTATTGTTGGCTGGTTACTGTAGTGCTGGATGCTTACTTTAGTGTTGGGTGCTTACTGAAGTGATGGCTGCTTATTGTAGTGTTGGGTGCTTACTTAGTAACTGGGTGCTTACTGTAGTGTTGGATGCTTACTTTAGTGTTGGATGCTTATTGTAGTGTTGGGTGTTTACTGAAGTGTTGGGTGCTTACTGTAGTGTTGGAAGCTTACTCTAGTGTTGGATGTTTACTGTAGTGTTGGGTGCTTATTGTAGTGTTTGGTGCTTACTGTAGAGTTGGGTGCTTATTGTAGTGTTCGGTGCTTACTGTAGTGTTGGGTGCTTACTCTAATGATCTGTGCTACTGTAGTGTTAGCTGCTTAATATAGTGTTGGCTACTTATTTTATTCTTGAATGCTTACTGTATTGTTGGATGTTACTGTAGTGCTGGATAATTACTGTAGTGTTGGATGCTTATCGTAGAGTTGGATTCTTAATGTAGTTTTGGGTTCTTATTGTAGTGTTGGGTGCCTACTGTATTGTTGGATGCTTAATGTAGTGTTGGATGCTTACTGTAGTGTAGTTAATGTAGTGACAGATGCTTACTCTATTGTTAGGTGCTTGCTGTTGTGTTGACTGCTTACTGTAGTGATGGATGCTTACTGTATTGCTGGATGCTCACTCTAGTGTTGGCTGCTTACTATAGTGTTGGATGCTTATTGTATTGTTGTATACTTAATAAAGTGTTGGCTGCTTAATGTATAGATGGATGCTTACTCTAGTGTTGGGTACTTACCGTATTTTTGGTTGCTTACTGTAGTACTGACTGTTTATTGTAGTGTTGGATGCATAATTTAATGTTTGGTGCTTACTGTAGTGTTGGATGTTTACTATAGTTTTGGCTGCTTACACTTGTGTTGGATGCTTACTCTAGTGTTGGTTACTTACTGTATTGTTGGATGTGTATTGTAGTGTTTGCTGCTTATTGTAGTGTTGGGTGTTTAATGTAGTGATGGGTGCTTACTGTATTGTTGGCTGCTAACTGTAGTGTTGGCTGCTTACTGTAGTGTTGGGTGCTTACTGAATGTGTTGGGTGCTTACTGTAGTCTTGGATGCTTACTCTAGTGTTGGATGCTTATTGTAGTGTTCGGTGCTTACTGTAGTGTTGGGTGCTTATTGTAGTGATGGGTGCTTACTGTAGTTGTGGATGCTTACTGTAGTGTTGGTTGCTTAATGTTATTGTTGAATGCTTACTGTATTGCTCGATGCTTACTCTAGTGTTGGCTACTTTTGTACTGTTGGATGTTACTGTAGTGCTGGATGCTTATTCTATTGTTGGATGCTTACTGTAGTGTTTGGTGCTTACTGTAGTGTTGAGTGCTTACTGTAGTGATGGGTGCTTACTGTAGTTGTGGAGGCTTACTGTAGTTTTGGCTGCTTACTGTAATGTTGAATGCATACTGTATTGTTAGATGCTTACTGTAGTGTTGGTTGCTTTTGTATTGTTTCATGTTACTGTAGTGCTGGATGCTTACTGTAGTGTTGGCTGCTTAATGTAGTGTTGGATGCTTACTATAGTGTTGGCTGCTTACTGTAGTGTTGGGTGTTTACTGTAGCATTGGGTGCTTACTGTAGTGTTGGCTGCTTAATGTAGTGATGGAAACTTACTGTATTGCTTGATGCTCACTGTAATGTTGGCTACTTACTGCAGTGTTGGATAGTTATTGTACTGTTGAATGCTTCATAAAGCGTTGCTTGCTTATTGTATAGTTAGATGCTTACTGTAGTGTTGGGTGCTTACTGTATTGTTGGGTACTTACTGTAGTATTGACTGCTTATTGTAGTGTTGGATGCAAATTTTAATGTTGGGTGCTTACTGTAGTGTTGGATGCTTACTGTAGTTTTGGATGCTTTCTTTAGTGTTGGGTGCTTATTGTAGTGTTCGGTGCTTACTCTAGTGCTGGGTGCTTATTGTAGTGATCTGTGCTACTGCAGTGTTAGCTGCTTACTGTAGTGTTGGCTACTTATTTCATTCTTGAATGCTTATTGTATTGTTGGATGCTTACTCTAATATTGGTTGCTTACTGTATAGTTGGATGTTACTGCAGTGCTGAATAATTACTGTAGTGTTGGATGCTTATTGTAGAGGTGGTTTCTTAATGTAATTTTGGGTTCTTATCGTAGTGTTCAGTGCTTACTGTATTATTGGATGTTTAATGTAGTGTTGGATGCTTACTGTAGTGTAGGGTGTTTAATTTAGTGATGGAGGCTTATTGTATTGTTGGGTGCTTGCTGTTGTGTTGACTGCTTTCTGTTGTGATGGATGCTTACTCTATTGCTAGATGCTCACTGTAGTGTTGGCTGCTTACTATAGTGTTGGATGCTTATTATATTGTTGTATGCTTAATAAAGTGTTGGCTGCTTAATGTAGAGTTGGACGCTTACTCTAGTGTTGGGTACTTACTGTATTGTTGGATGCTTACTGTAGTATTGACTGCTTCCTGTAGTGTTGGATGCATAATTTAATGTTGGGTGCTTACTGTAGTGTTGGATGTTTACTATAGTGTTGGCTGCTTACTCTTGTGTTGGATGCTTACTCTAGTGTTGGCTACTTACTCTATTGTTGGATGCATATTGTAGTGTTTGGTGCTTATTCTAGTGTTTAGTGCTTACTGTAGTGTTGGGTGTTTACTGTAGTGATGGGTGCTTACTGTAGTGATGGGTGCTTACTGTAGTGTTGGTTGCCAACTGTAGTGTTGGGTGCTTACTGTAGAGTTGGGTGCTTACTGAAGTGTTGGGTGCTTACTGTAGTGTTGGATGCTTACTCTAGTGTTAGATGCTTATTGTAGTGTTGGGTGCTTACTGTAGTGTTGGGTGCCTACTGTAGTGATGGGTGCTTACTGTAGTTGTGGAGGCTTACTGTAGTGTTGGCTACTTACTGTAATGTTGAATGCTTACTATATTGTCCGATGCTTACTCTAGTGTTGGCTGCTTTTGTATTGTTGGATGTTACTCTAGCACTGGATGCTTACTGTAGTGTTGACTACTTACTGTAGTGTTGGATGCTTACTATAGTGTTGGCTGCTTAATGTAGTGTTGGGTGCTTACTGTAATGTTGGGTGCTTACTGTAGTGTTGGGTGCTTACTGTAGTGATGGATGCTTACTGCATTGGTTGATGCTTGCTGTAATGTTGGCTACTTACTGTAGTGTTGGATGCTTATTGTATTGTTGAATGCTTAATAAAATGTTCGCTGTTTATTGTACAGGTAAATGCTTACTGTTGTGTTGGGTGCTTACTGTACTGTTGGGTACTTACTGTAGTATTGACTGATTATTGTAGTGTTGGATGCAAATTTTGATGTTGGGTGCTTACTGTAGTGTTGTACTTTAATAAATCGTTTGCTGCTTACTCTACTGTTGGATGCTTGTTTTAGTGTTGGCTGCTTACTGTATTATTAGATGCTTACTGTAGTTTTGGGTGCTTATCGTAGTGTTGGGTGCTTACTGTATTGTTGGATTCTTACTGCGGTGTTGGGTGCTTACTGCAGTGTTGGGTGCTTACTGTCATGTTGGGTGCTTACTGTAGTTATGGGTGCTTACTGTAGTGTTGGATGTTTACTATAGTGTTGACTGCTTACTCTAGTGTTGGATGCTTACTGGTCAGTTGGCTGCTTTCTGCAGAGTTGGATGCTTATTGTAATGTTGGCTGCATACTATAGTGTTGGCTGCTTACTGTATTGTTAGATGCTTACTTTAGATTTGGTTGCTTTTTTTTCTGTTTTTTTTTTTCTATGTTAGCTGAGACGGCACGGGCAGCTAAGGCCCTAATCAAGGCCATCCCATTAACGCTATATA